>JAMQGT020005345.1:0-54710 GCA_024447675.2 Pterophyllum scalare
TAGGCCTGCCTTGCCTAACCAAGGGGATGGCTTTGGTCTAGTGGATATAATACGTTCTTCTGCCGTTATACGAATTTTTCCTGCAGTGGTTTTAAAGAGTAGCTTTTGAAAGATGCGCCCAGCCCGAATAGTCTTCTAAGACGCCACTAACAAGAAACCAGAGCCACAGGTGCACCATAAATTACAAGTATTAAAGAAATGATCCAACACAGTGTCTTTAAAAAAAAGCAGCAAACGTATAAACAACAAAATTATTACACAACTATTTTAATCTGTCACCACTGCTACATCTTCCATCCATCCATCTATCCATTTTCTGTTGCTTGGATCATAGGGCAGCAGAGAAGCCCAGACTGCCTTCCCTCTGGCCCCCACCTTATGTTCAGATCAGTCACTCCCTCCCAATCACTCCCCTCCAGTTCATACTGTTGCCCATATGAGTGTTGGAAGTCCCCCAAAAGAAGAAGGGAGTACCCAGTTGGGGCACTTTCCAGCACCCCACCCAAAGCCAGATACTCTGAACTGTCATTTGGGGTGTCCACCGGGGAAAACTCCGACATACAGGCACCATATTGGGGGGGGGGATACCCCTGCCCTCTGCCTCTCACTTGGGGCAACTCCTCAGTGGAACAGAGTCCGGCCCCTCTCCAGAAGGCTGGTTCCTTAGCTCAAGCTGTGGATTGAGGCAAGTCCAACTATATCTAATCGTTATCGCTCAACCTCATGCACGAGTGCAGGCTCCTTCCTAACCACAGAGGTGACATTCCATGTACCACAAACCAGTTTCGGAAGCTGGGGGAGATGGGACCGCCAGGGCCTATGCCTCTGAGCTCTTTAGCCCGTTTCACATTTTTGACTTACTGATCCAGGAACGCCTTCCAGTTGATCTCGAAACAGCATTTATGAGCACCCCCAAAAAGTGTGCATCTCCTTCCCCACACTGTCAGTTGTAAGTAAATTAATTATGGAGGATCACCTCAGTCCTCTCCCAGCTGAATGCGCCAAGGTCTCAATTCCAATTTCATGGTTCATAAATTCATCAAGAACCAATTCCAGATATGTACTTGTGATGTTTCCAGACTGGTGTCTTTGTAGCTCCGTATCCTTTTCAGCCAGTCTCCAGCACTCAGATAACACCGCACACCCCCCATGCTGCCTTTTTTGAGTTTTTTTTTTTTTTTTTTGGTTTTAGAAAATCCCTCTCATGCTTTTCTGAAGTCTTCGGATCTTGTGGATACTGCCAACTACTTTTTCTCCTTACAGCTCTGACCTTTATCAGTAGTCCTCGGCTCCTTTCTCTCTGCAGACATTACACATTCTGGCAGATCCTTGACCTGTCCTTAAAAAAAACCCAAGTGATGGCAAATGTCAAGAGGGAACTCAGCTTTACTCGTAAGCCTCCTTCACAAACAGATTCAGCTCCCCCCGTGTGTCTGTTATGATGCAGAGAAAGTTACTTTTGGGTGTCAGTTACTGTGTCTGTGGCTGGTGTGTGTAGAACTTCACCGTGGTGCAGTCTTTGTAATAATTAGAGATATGTTTCTACTGTTAATTTAAGATAATTTTCTCTTTTAATGGCATAATTAGGTTTTGCAGATTTGTTTAAAACCTGCGTAACACCACAGAAGACCTGATTTTGCCCTCATTAACAGACTGTTTATGTGAGTACATTAAAGAAAGTCAAATATATTTGTGCCTAAGTTTTAAAACAGTCACTGTGATTCCTTGGGGCCTGTGGGTTTGAAGCTCTGACCGTGTAATCCCAGAATCCTCCTGATTAGAGTCCAGCTGGGGTTCTTTGTTGCATGTCATCCCCTCTGGCTCAGTCCTCGTTTCCTCTTTGCTCACAACCGTCTCCAATGAAAGCATAAAACACACAAAGCACAAAAAAGTAAACATAGCTTTAGTTCAGGCAGGCCACAGAATCAGGCTCAGCCACAATCCCTCCAGATCAGCTCATCTCAATGCCAGCCTTCATCAGCTGATGCCGTTCTGTGCATCCTGTCGGCAAATGTCGTACGGGGTATACGGTTTCACCTTCAACTGACAGAGTAGCCTTATTTCTATTTGACATTGTTATATTTTTAATAATAGATGTGTCCTTCCATGAGTTGTCATTGTTCTACACCTTTTCATACATGTATACATTAATAAATCTGCACATCCATCCATTTTCTGCTGCTTCTGAGGGTCTGGGTCACAGGGGGAGCAGTCTGAGCAGAGATGCCCAGAACTTCCTCTTCCTAACCGTGACCTCTTGCTTTTCTGGAGGACATTGAGACCTTTCTAAGCCAACTAAGAGATGTAATCACTCCAGTGTGTCTTGGGTCTAACCTAGGAGGTGCCAAGGGGGCATTCTAGTCAGATGGAGGAAGATGAGCAGTTTTCCTTCAAGCCCCTCACCCTTTTCTCTAAGGAAAGACCAGACACCCGTCGGAGGGAGCTCATTTCCACTTCTTGTATTCATGATCTCTTTCTTTTGGTTTCTACCCACGGCTCTTGACCGTAGGTAAGGGAATGTAGTTCCCTCCCCAGTGCAACAGACTGGTACAGCAACTTAGGGCAGCAGTCTCTCCCCAACTGAGAGTTGAGAACCATGGCCTCAAACTTGGAGCTGCTAACTCTCATCCCATCCACATCATCTGCAAGCAGCAGAGAGATGATCCTGAGGCCGGAAAATGTCTCACAGACTGAGAGTAGCAAGATTTACCGTTGAAGAAACTTTGAGGTTAACTTTGGTACCTTTTTGCATAAAAATGATAGAGTGGGCCATTTGAAGGTTAGTTAGCAGTGCCCCATTATAGGCATTACTTCATAGGGATGGGCAGTCCCAGAGTCATACAGCTCTATAAATAATAATAATAAATGACTGCAGGAGGAACTAATAATCTTCTTTTGACTAAAGTGGTCCTGACCGAAATATCTATTAAATATTAAAAAGGTGGCTCGACTAAAAGATCCTGGAATCTTTTCTCTGTCTACAACTTTTCCATTTAAACTTCAGCAGTTGGAAAAACTGAGCTCGCTGTGTGTGAACTGCTGTGTTTCAGGGGGACTCTACGGTGGTGGGAACCAGTAAACTGCGTGACCTGTACGAGCGTTTTGAAGAAGAGCTGGGAAAGAGACAGGAGCGAGCCAAGGATGCTCGACCCAAATGGGAGCCGCCCAAGACCAAACTGGACGAGGACCCAGGTTAGTTAGTCGTGCCATTATTTTAGCTTTAGCCTCACAGCTGAATTCCTTAAAGGTGGGCCTGTACACCATTTTTATTCTTTGCCGTAGCTTTGCATGATTCACAGTTTAAAATGATCCTCCTTTGTCTGATACGGAGCCTCGGAGCAGCCCCTAAGTCTCCTCCCGTTAATCCTACTATCTTCTGATTGGCTGCCCCTTGTGAACATAAGGTTTGAACTGCAGGTGGGTGGGGCTTCTTTGCCTCAGATGACCATATTAGGGATATATCCCCTCTCAGAGTGTTTAGAGCAGAGCAAGACAGAGTTTCTGGCTCACAGTTGTGCATACGCTGACCTCATTATTTATAACTGGCCATTTCTAATATAAACATCGGTCAGTGTGAAAGTATATATAATCCACTTTGAATACGACCTGTGCTTATTGTGCCACCCAATAAAAGCCATCAGCTAAAACATCTGTTGACTAGCTTTTTTTATTGATATGGTTAAAAAAAAAAAAGAAGCTTGCTATCTTCTGAGCAGCGCATTGGGGCGAGGCAGAGATTAAGTTATGTTTCTGATGTTATCCGCGGGGCTGTCAGCTCGATTGTCTCCTTCAACACCGCAATAATATAAATCTCACTCTGGGAGATCTAATTTGCTAAATATGCTGCTGTGGGCACCGACTTCACAATCAAGCACTCAAGTTAAAGCGCTGATAAGAATTAAAGACTCTGCTTAGCCGAGGGCCACAAACCGTTCGGCAGAATGGTAATTATAATCCTCATTTTGGTTCGAGGTTTGTTTTCGATGAGCGAGAATGACGAGTGAGAGAGCAGGAGAGAGAAACACGAGTGCCAGATGTCAACTTTGGCAACTGCACCCCTCTTTTAATCTCATGGATGCATTAAAGTCTGCAACTGGCGTGAAAATTGGAAATAGTAATGAACAACAGTGTTTAGACAACGAATCCACGGGAGTGAGCGGTTAGCCGTGCTAAACTGTACTTGTTTGCATAAGGGAAGATTAAGCGAGTGCAAATTAGGTAACAGATCTTAAACTTTGCTGTGTCCTCTGCACAGTGAGGGTGATTATTCCTCTCCAAGAGTTGGCAGAGCCCGAGTGCGCACAGTTTTAAAGCATTTTGACAGATTACGTTGACTCTTCCTTTTATGTGTAATACTTTGCGAGGGCACAGCCGAGCAGAGGAGCTTAACCGCTCGACCAGATCCAGCTCGCCGAATTAGTTTTAATCATTAGGCGCGTGACGTTCACATGATTAAAGACCTTCTTGCACTCTGGTTTCAGATGACAGCAGCAGTGACTCAGACTGTGAGTCAGACGGCGAAGGAAGCACCTGCTCCAGCAGCTCTGACTCAGAGGTTTTTGATGTCATCGCTGAGATCAAAAGGAAGAAAGCTCACCCCGACCGGCTGCACGAGGAGCTGTGGTACAATGACCCTGGGGAGGTTAGTGTTTCTTAACAAAGGGATGCCGGGGATGGTGAATGGACCGAGTCTCTTATAGTGCTTTTCTACTCTGCTCGAGCACTCAAAGCGCTTTATACAACATGCTTCGTTCACCCATTCACGCACACATTCATGCAAGCACTTTTTTTCTATGTCTGAGTGCTTTCTATCTAACATTCACACTCTGAACGCATAAGGAGCAACTCGGGGGTTCAGGCTCTTGCCCGAGGATACTTTACCACTCAGACTAGAGCAGCCAGGGATCAAACCATCAGCCTTTCGATTAGTAGATGACCTGCTCGACCTCTTGAGCCACAGCCACCCCGAGGATAGATTGTTCCATCTTCTACGTATGTGTCTATAACGCATGTCTGACAAAGTATTAAAACTTACAGAAAAGCTCAATCGGAAAGCATTCCTGGAATACTGGAATACTCTGGATGTTAGAATGACAGGGCAGCTGCACATCCTTTGTATCATGATACAGAGAAGCAGGAGACAGGCTGAACTCGTTAGCACAAACATTTGGTCTCCTGACAAGCGCTTTCATATTTTAATCATTTTAAAAGTTAAAGTAAATAATGCATATTATTGGCTTTGATTTTTAACATCTGAGGCTGTTTTTACACATGCATTGCAGCCCTGATCTTTTCTAGGCATTACCTTGCAGGGAGGTGAGAATGCAAATGTCCCCTGCAGCCAGATTAGACATTAAATGGTCTTTAACCTGGCAGCTCCTTAGATCAGAGTCCTTGTGATTTGTGCCTGTGTGATAACGGCTGCTGCTAACTGTCCCATGTGTCCCGCCTCCTGCACCCTCTACCCAGAAAGCACTCTCACCAAAACCAAACAGATTATTTCCAGCACTTAGAACTCATCTGATGTGATTTGATGTGTCGACTCCTGCTGTGCTGTGGGAAATGACTTCATACTGCCCCTGCACGGAGAACAAAAGCAGGAAAACCGCCGATACCTCATTCTGCATTAGGCCAGAGGCACTCAAAAAGTCCTGAATTCAAATCTGAGGCAGAAGAAAAACTAAAAAAATTATATCCATCCTGTTCAGGGTCGCGGGGGGGGCTGGAGCCTATCCCAGCTGTCACGGGGCGAGAGGCAGGGTACACCCTGTACAGGTCGCCAGCCTGTCGCAGGACCAACACAGAAACACAGACAACCATTCACACCTATGGGCAATTTAGAGTGGCCAATTGACCTAACCCCAGTAAGTGCATGTCTTTGGACTGTGGGAGGAAACCCACGCAGACACGGGGAGAACATGCAAACTCCACACAGAGAGAGGGAGGGGCCTGGGCCAAGGTGGAATCAAACCCAGGCCTTCCAGATGGTATTCTAACTGTGAGGCAGCAGTGCTAACCACCACACCACCGTGCTGCCCTAAAAAATTATTTTGCAAACGTATTTATTCTTTTTATCTACACATACATTTATTCATGCCTCACTTGAGCTTTGAGTTTAAAGATTTAGATGCTGCTTCAAAATGAAGGTGTTACAAAAATGACTAGAAGGACTAAAAGTAGCTAATACATTTATCAGATGTAATAATTTTAGGAAATAACAGTCCTCTAAGTTTATCCTCACATTCCCATATTTTAGTCATTTTGTTGAGTTTTAAATTGAGGGTACGATTTTTGCTATTTTTGAATATATGAATCAGTAAATATGTTGTTTTTTCCCCCTCCATTTAACTGTTTTTTATTAATATAAAAGCATATTATATCTGACTTATGAGCCATCATTGCTGTACTCATGGGTCAGACCCCACCTCTTTTTGATATTGGCCTTTATTGATCTCAGTTACACACTTGTTGCGTGTTTCTACTAGTTGTCAAAATCTGTGCACAGGCACACACACATATCAAACAGCTTCCAACTGTTTTTGTGGTGCCGTAACACTAGGTGTCTCCAGGAACACATTTTCCAGTCTGACACACACAGGCAGACTCACAAGGTAAAAATACAAAGATGTGTAAGGGTTCCCAATTTTGACAAACTGCGTTGACACATAGTTTCACACTTTATTCCAAGAACGCAGCAAAGAATTTTGGGATTTTTTCACGTGTTTTGTGAATTATAAAATAAAAAAAAAAGCTTCTGTGTAATTAGTGCATAGAGGTTAGAATCAACTTTGTCCATTGTCAGTGAGCACAGTTGTATGTATGTATATATATATATATATATATATATATATATATATATATATATATATAAAATATGAAAATGTGCATATGTACAGAAACTGCACGTGGAACATGCTGTTAGTTCGAAGCATCTGTAAACGCTGAATATACTCTCACTGGCCTCTTTGTTAGGTGCACCGTGCTGTTAGCAGGTTGGACTGCCACTTGTTATCAGAACTGTGTTGATTCTTCGTGACATAAATTTAGCAAAGTGCTGGTAAGATGCCTCAGAGGTTTTGGTCCATGTTTACATGATAGCATCACACAGCCGCTGCACATTTGTTGGCTGCGCACTGTGGAGGCCATTTGAGTGCAGTTTACTCGCTGTCATGTGAGATGATTTGCGCTTTGTCACGTGGTGCGTTGTTCCGCTGGAAGCAGCCATCGTTAGATGGGTACCCTGTGGTCATAAAGGGATGGGCATATTCGGGTGGGCTGAGGTGTTGTAACAATGCTCAGCTGGTACTGAGGGTCCCAAAATGTACCAAGAAAATATCTCCCACACCATTACACCACCTCCACCCTCAGCTGTTGCCACAAGGCAGCAGTTCAACATGCTTTCATGTTGTTTACGCCAAATCTGGAACTGTCCGAATGTTGCAGCAGAAATTGCGACTCATCAGACCATTCAGTGTTTTTCCAGTCTTCTGTTGTCCAATTTTGGTGGACCCGTGTGAATCGTAGCCTCAGTTTTCTGATCTTTGCTGACGGGAGCGGCACCTGGTGTGGTCTTCTGCTGCCGTAGCCCGTCTGCTTCGGGGTTTGATATGTTGCGCTCTTCTGCATATCTCGGTTGTAACGAGTGGTTATTTGAGTTACTGTTGCCTTCCTATCAATTCAACTCTGACCTCTGGCATCAACATGCAGAGAACTGCTGCTCACGGGATATTTTATGTTATTTTTTTGTTTTGTTTTGTATTCTCTGTGAACCCTAGAGGTGGTTGTGTGAGAAAATCCGAGTATATCAACAGTTTTTGAAATGCTCAGACCAGCCTGTCTGGACCCAATAACCATGCCACGTTCAAAGTCTTGTGAATCACCTTTCTTCCCCATTCTGATGCCTGGTCTGAACTTCAGCAGGGCATCTTCACCATGTCTACGGGCCTAAGTGCATTGAGTTGCTGCCATCTCATTGGCTCATTAGGTCGTTGTGTAACAGCAGTATTAGATGTATACCAACTTAGTTGACAAGTGAGACCATATACAGGTTTTGGAGCTGTACTCAAACTGCCAGCCAATAAGGCCTTGGTTATTTGAGCAAGAAAACCACACGCCATGTATATTGCAACAGCATGGCTCTGAAGTAAAAGAGCAGAAGAAGAAAGCTTGCCAAAAAGGCCTGTGAGTGCCCAAGTGAATCTGAAGTGCTAAAGCTATAGGGCACCCACATGATCATAGCATCTTGCCCAGTATTCTTCTGTATTAGGTGCACATGAGTAAAATTATTTCTGACTTTGGACAATCCAGGTAAGAAGAAAGAAACTGTGCCTGCCGTGCTGCCAGAACTGATGATAATCTGCACACATGTGCCATTGCTTAACTGCAAAAAGGACTTCAGTTAGATAAAAGACTGTAAAAGACATTTGAGGTCTTTTACAGGTCTTACTGCCTTTGCAAGGAAGAAAAGAAAAGAAAAGGGAAGAGTGTAAATGTTGATTTTTGTGGCCTTGTATGTCTAGTGTAGCCTTTATTTTGATACAGTAATAACTCAGACGTAATGCTTTTGAATGCTCCAATTTATCTCTGTTGGCTTTTAAAGTCTTTCTTGTAAATATGTGAAACCACTAACAGCACATACAACCACCTTCTAGAAAGAAGTCTTTCCACTCAGCAGCCAGCATGGCCTCTGGGCATTTATTTTGAAGCTGCTGTCTAAATAAATGGGAAAAGAGCCATAACTTTTATTTCAATGGGACATAAAAAAAAAAACAACTACATATATAGACTCAGCAGTCAAAACTGCTTTTCCACCTGCAGGTTGGACTTCTACTATCCACACACAGTGTAACACAACACTATGGCTTCATTAATGGCTCGGTTCAGGCGCTAGAGCACTGCACAAATTCATGAATGGATGGATGGATGGATGGATGCTAATTCACATTATGAACACACCTACCTCCATCTTTACTACAGTACCTGTAGACTGAGTTCATGATAGATTCATTGATAGTTTTATTGATATTAGAGACGAGTAAACACGTCTGCCACCATGCAGCTAAAACTGTCGTGACTCTTGTGTCAGTGGAACATGATTGGCTCACAGGTTTCCTGGTTTGGGTCTTGATTGGCTCTTTGGTGGCAGCGACAGGACAGCTGCTACCTTTAGCATGTTGGGTTTCTCCCATAGATTTGTGTTAAAGATGGTGTCTCGTCCTTATGTCGGCGACACTGTGTGCTAAAGCTAGTGCTGTAATTTCCACCTGATGGAAAGGCGACGAAGCTGCAGACCAGCAGTTTTGCTGTGAGGGTTTGGTATGTGTAGCAGGAACCACTGTCACAAAGTGAAGTTTAAAAGTCAAAACTTCAAACTCCAGCAAAGAAATAAAGGTCAGGAGTCTGCAGTTTAGAGATGTAAAATGTTGAGCAGCCCCTGTGTTATACATGGCAAGTGAAGCAGTTCTGTCTGATTTACGTATTTTCTTTCTGTCCAGATGAATGATGGTCCCTTGTGTAAGTGCAGTGCCAAGGCCAGACGTACAGGGACTCGCCACAGCATCTACCCGGGGGAGGAGGTATGACACGCCATGAATAAATCACCCTTTCATAACCTTGAAGTTGTGCCACATGGGGGCAAGGGCATTATTTTAGTCCAGGCTAAATGCATTCTCTATACAGAGGCCATCCTCTATTGTGTTAAAGGCACGATAAGTGAGACTGTAGTGTCTTAAAGAACAAAAAAATATTACATTTGAGGAAATTTGACTTGGGAGTCGTGTCCAAGTGATTCATCGGGTATTTTTCCATGCACTGAGATATGTTTTTTTTTTATGACTCACTGTGTATTTATCTAACTGGTAAAAAGCATTTTATCAACAATTGTTTCTTTTGCAACTGAACAACTTTTATGTCTAGTACAGGATAATCATAGTGAGTCCTTAATGACTTTATAACCTATGATGGATATGCTGATTTGCAGTAAATGTACATCATCCTCCAGATAAAGGCTTGTAACTTTCTACTCCATACTCACGTGTGGAGGCATATTTTATTTCTTTTGAGTATTTTCCATTTTGGAAATCTGTCTCGAGTTAATTAGTGCACTAATTTCTCGTTGCTGTCTTTGTTGACCTGGAAGTTGTTAGTCAATTATTTGTTTTAATACTTTTATAATGTGTATTGGCTTTATAATTATACTCATTATAGGATGCCAATTAGGCTTTTACTCATCACTCATACCAGCAGTTTGTCTTCATAATAACCTCTGCAAACATGCTTTGCTCTTCACTTACTTCTGCACTTAACAAGA
Organism: Pterophyllum scalare; assembly: GCA_024447675.2. Taxonomy (NCBI): domain Eukaryota; kingdom Metazoa; phylum Chordata; class Actinopteri; order Cichliformes; family Cichlidae; genus Pterophyllum; species Pterophyllum scalare. The sequence goes on from JAMQGT020005345.1 coordinate 10,310, forward strand.
TGCCTCTGCGTGACAGCATTCATCTGTGGAAGGGAACAGCAATGAGGGTTTTTTTTTTAATCAACTCAACCAACTAATGAGCGAAATCCCATAAAGAGTCCATTAAAAGAACCCATCTGTATATGCTTAAGTAATTTCTGAAGAAAAACTGACAAATATGTTCTAGTTTAAGCTTCATAATTATGACATTTTGATGCCTTTTTCACCCCACATCATTATAACTTGAATATTTTTTGGACTTCTTGATTAAAGTAAAAAAGTGAATGGCAGATTAACTGATATGAAAATACTTGATAGTTTTAACCACAGACTGAAGAGAAAAGATGGAAGTAGCCGTCGTGACACTAACCATCATGTTTTGTCCATCACCATCTTTGTCAGTTTTATAATAATAATAAAAAATTTCATTTATATTGCACTTTTCTTAACAAAGTTACAAAGTGCTTTACTGAGAGAAATTTAAAATATGTTAATAGAAAGAATTACAAACATTAAAAAAGGAAAACAAGCCAAACAAGTACAGGCACCACTTACCACCTATCAAACACCCATGTAAGCTTTTCAATTAAAGAAAAACCATTTAAGAAAAGAACACAAGAAAGCAGTTGGTATTCTTATATCTTGATGCTGGTTAAAATCTGGGCATTTGATTTTCTGAATCAGCTGGAGTTGTTGAAGTGAGCTCTGACTGATGCCAGTGTGGAGAGCATTGCAATAGCCAGGCTGTGATAGTGGTTAAGGTGAATGAAGCATCACTGAACAACATTGTTTTTCTTGAACATTGAAACAAAAATCACCCCAAGAACAGACAGCTTGGCATTTTTGGTCAATGAATCAAGCTTACGATACATAGGCCAAGTTAGTAGAACCTGTTGGACCAATAACTAATACATCTGATTCATCTTGGGTGAATTTTAGAAGTTTTTAGACGGCCAACATTTGATATCATTTAGCCAGGTGAACGTTAGAGCAAGGCTACTGGGGTTGTTGGACAGCAGAGGAACTGTGTGTCGACTTCATAGCTGTAGGTAATCATGAATCATGTGGCTGCGAACAAGCTTGTATTATGAGAACAATAGTGGGCCAAGGATAGAGCCTTGAGGAATGCCAGAACTGAAATGAGCAACAGAGGCTTGAGCATTAGCTATGACTGCAGAAAAATGGTAGGTTATGTGCTAAAGCTAGTGCTAGTTAGCCAGCTTGGTCATAAAAGTGCACCCATAAAGTATAATGTCAAATGGGGTGCAAATTTGAGCTAGCAAAACGACTCCTCGCCACATGTTGTTTTTTGCAACCAAGATTGCGGTGGTGGAAATGCTCATCTCAAGGCTTCAAAATGGGCCTTCAGAAACAGGTGGGTATCTACATCCATCTTTTATTCTGTGTTTAATGGTACATAATTTCAAGCCCTAATTAAAATGAAATTGGTAAGTTAGAAAAACCGGTATCACCTGTACAGATGTCCTAAAGGAAGGAATACGCTTGTGATACAGAGATACTCTCATGTACCAGGTGCTAAACATGCCTATTTCTGCTGTAAAGTTGGCTATTTTGGGCTATGGGGTTGCTATGGGATTTGACTTTCTCTTAGAGCAAGCCTCTGAGGTTGCTGCCTGGTTCTTGCTCTAAAATCATGTCGACAAAATGGGAGTTACATTTCATTTCAGTCATGATTTCTACCTCTTAAATTACAGTGGAAACTCCCGAGGAAGTACAAAGCGCCCGTAAAGTGTAAGAGCTGTGTGTCAGGTATCGTCTTTGTCTTTTCCAGCCTGTGAAGCGATGCCGTCCAATGAACAACAATGCTGGCAAACTGTTCCACTACAGGATCACTGTGTCCCCTCCCACCAACTTCCTGGTATGACTTTATCTGTTTTTTCAAGACCCTGAAATGGAAATCTCCATACACGTAACAATATACTGTGTATAAACATTTAATACATATTTTACATAGTCGTGGTAGTAAGCACTTTACTTATATCCACAACGCTGCACCTAAACTGCAGCGCATTGTACCACTTTGTGTATGCGCGGGTATGTGTGTGACTGTTGTCGTTCTTCTCTGTTCCAGACCGACAGGCCGACAGTGATCGAGTACGATGACCACGAGTACCTGTTTGAAGGCTTCTCCCTCTTCTCCCACGCTCCTCTCACTAACGTAAGCCTGCTTTGAATTGTTAGCAGCACGGGCAGTAAGCCATGAATTTTCCACCACAGTGCTCTCAGGTTTTTGACAGTAACAGTGGGTGTCACTGTATAGTCATTTTTCTCAGTTATGCTGTTGTGTTTTATATTTTATGTTTTTATTTATTTACTTGCTCGGAGTTGGCAGTTCCTTTTGCACTGAGCTTTTCGGAGGCGAGTGTCACGCTGAGCTTTCTCTGTTTTGTTTGTAGGTGTCGTGTTAAGCCTCACAAGGGTGAAATACAAAAATGTTGCTTACAACTTCTTCATTGACATTTCCGCTCGAGGGAGTCTTTTTCTGTACAAATACTTGAAATAGTGTGCTATGCGTGGTAACTGTTGTACTACGTGCAGCTTCACTAATGACTCAAAGACCAAAAGCTCCTCTTGTAGAAACAGGATACACAAAACTGAACATTCAACTGATTTTTGTGGATTGTTTCTTTTAGGCATGGTGATATTTTAGGGCCTTTTGGAAAATCACTGATAAGCTCGTACTTATAAACACATTTACATAACTCGCACATCAGTTATCTTGCAGCTACATGAGGCCGAACACAATAAAAGAAAAATGCACCACATCTGTTACTTCTATACATGAGGTCCAGTCACTTGTGCGACTCTGCCCATGCTGTCAAAAAAACCCCCAAAAAACCAGCTGATTTGCATGTGGTCGATTGTTCCCTTCGAAATCGCCTCCTTGCACGTCTTCTGACGCGGCCGCTATTTTAAGATCACTTTGTGGAATTCGCGCTCTGACCACTCCCGCGTGTGTTCTGCGATTTCACGTCTTCCCGTGCCAAAGAGCTTGTTCCCCGGCTGCAGTCCAGAGACCATACAGCAGTTTTCTGCAGATAAGCCTGACATGTCCAAACCCAAAGGCAACCGATCTGGTCAGGTGCATGCAAGCCATTTTCAACATGAATTTACCCCCCAGGGTCAGGCTGTCAGCTCCCATCCTGAGGCATCAGAGGAAGAGTATTTGGCACAAAGGCACCTGAGCTGTGGCCGGTGCCATCGTGCAGTGGTACATGAAACATTAAAGACTCCTACGCTCCTAACCAGATTAGGGTCCCTGTAGGATTTTGTATTTTTGCACAAAATGAAGTGCAAGTTGAAAGTTCACTGTTTTAATACATTTGAGTAGAGGTGGTCGTTTTGAGCGTCCAGAAAGAGAAGCAGGCTTCCTTCAAGGGTACGTAAGCCGAATTGAAATCAGGTATTAGTTTTGATTTAGATGGGTTTCCCAGTTCTTTTTTCTTATGCGTGAGCCCGCCTGCATGGAAGCGTGCTGTTTAAATAACCCAGACCTGATTGGCTGTGATGGGATACTCTCAACCCTCAACGTGTCTGTTGAGGCAACACATCACTTTTTTTTCTTATTTTCAGCATTTGAGTGGACCATCCCTCCTCCTTTTAGCTCCGCTGTCGTAAAAAATAACTTCAAATCGACTCTTGGCTTTGGGTCGACTTCTTTGTTGCGTGGACAAAGTGCTCCCCTCTCCCAGCGCTGACCTTGTCACAGAGTCCTCTCGCTCACTTTTGAAGGCCCATCAGTGACTGTCAAACACCAGAGTGGCTATGATTTGAAAGGAGCCTCTCTTACTCTGTGTGCCCAAAGAGGAACTTTAAAAGGAGCCAGAAATCCACTGAGGGGATCACCAAATGCTGTTTCTGGAATATTTTCCTTCCTCTCTCCCTGTGTGTGTGTGTGTGTGTGTTTTCCTGCATGCTGAATAATAGAAGTCTTGGTCAATATCTAGCTTGGAAGGAACCCTGAGGATTGGGCATGATTTGAACTGGATAATTTACATGGCCCTTGTTAAAAGCTGGGGTAAACTCTTCATGACAGTGTGGGGATTAGGAACTGCAGAGTCTGGTGATATTAGCCCCCTGCGAGTTGGCTGCTGGGATGGGCAAGAATGAATGTAGCTCCCAGGTTAATCTCTTAAAATGGACCCCTGCGTTCTGACAACAAAGACCGTGTAACGAGGGAGATTAAGCACAGAAGAGCAGGCTTATCTGTTTAGCATGATTTCAGTTACTTAATGTTCAAGAGTCAGGTGCCCACGCCTGTTCGGGAATGGAGGGAGTGCGTGTACATGTCTGTTTTGCACATTTTACATGTCCATGTGGTTTCCATATATTCTAGCAGATGCGAGCTAGCTCCAGAGGAAGGAAAAAAAACCAACAAAAAAACAAGGTTTTAATGAGTTTCCTTGCAAAGCTGTGACCTCTGCCTAACGCCACGGTAATGAGTCAGTCTGTCCTTTCTTCTCCTCGTCCTCTGCTCCTTTCATCATCACAGATTCCATTGTGCCGCGTGATCCGCTTCAACATAGATTACACCATTCACTTCATAGAGGAGATGGCACCGGAGGTCAGTAAAACCCCACTTTATCTGCTGGCTCTTTTTCTCCCCTTTCTCACCCCTTTTGTTTTTATCTCAAACGGCTAAGTCTGAGCGCCGCTGAGCCGCGTGTAGCTCTCACACCTCAGTGCTTGGGTGAGTGAAGGTGCTAATCCTTTTTAGAGGAGGAAAAAGAGCTTCCTTTTGACCTGCTGAGGGTGATTGTATCAATAAGGTGGCTTATGTGATAAAGTCTCAGAACTGGATTTACTTATCAATCATATCTACATTATGGTACTTTTCGTGGCTGCATGCTGCTACTGTATACTCACGTGTGTGTGTGTGTGTCGCTGCTGTCAAACCTTTTCTGCCTCTCGTGTCCAGAACTACTGCGTCCGAGGCCTCGAGCTGTTTGCCTCCTACTTGTTCCGGGACATTCTGGAGCTTTATGACTGGAATTTGACAGGTATGATTCCCAGAGCACGGGCCCCATGAGTACGCACAGATCACAGAAACTCACAGCTTCACCAGTGACTGTCACTTGTAAATTGCAGCTGATTTTACCACAATCCAGAATAGCAGTATGTGTGGGTCACAAAATAAGAGGACTTTATATCAAATTGCAGCTTGGATGTTTCCGAAATAGCAAAATGGGACTCTAATTGAATGCCATCCTTTATTTTTTTCCCCTCTGTTTGTATGGAAATATTTTGTGACTTTTGTGTGTAAAGGATTGACACAGCTGTCACAATGTTACCACCTAGTTTGCGATTCTTTCATTTTGAAGCTTCACTTTGTCTTGTTTTGTTTTTTTGTGGAGCCATAAGTGGCCACATTTAGACGAGTGTTTGGAGTGCCAAATTATCAGTCAGTGCTTGCGAGCTCGGTTAGCAAGCCGCATTCATAAAGTGTATAAGTGTGTCTCACACACGCACACACACGCACACACACACAAACCTTTATCAAAAAGTTGGGAACTTACTTTGTTACAGCAGGCAGATCTTGAAAAACAACTTAAATACAGTTAATACTTTATCACAGAAGCAAACAGCTGTGAAAAGCTGGATGAGCGCATCAAAGAAAACGTTCAGTTACACAGAAAACACAAGAAAGCGAAGGACTCGATAAATCAGATCTAATGTGGACGGTCTAAAATAACTAAAATGTTTTATGCTGACTAGTTTCAGTTTTTAGGCTATGTTTAGTTCACTGTAGAACTAGAATAGAAGAGGATGCTTTTATTGTCATTATACAGGATGTACAATGAGACTGGATAATAACCTTACTCGAGCTCACGTGTGAGTCAGGGTGGTCTCAGATTTTAAACCTTAATCTCCGACAGGTAAGTTAAAGGTACAGTCTCACAGCTAGATGTCAGGAGACTGCAGATTGCGGTCGACTGAATCCTGTTTTCTTTCCCTTCCCAGTTCAGTGTTAACAAAAAAAAAAAAACATATATTTTTTTTCTTTTCCATGTGTCACGACAGCATCCAGTTCAGCGTTGTAAAGCGAAAGCCAGCGGCAGCCAAGAGAGATCAAAAAACATTTAGACCATTGGGTTGAATTACCGGCTGTAAGAGCCACTTTATAAGGCGGTGACGTCAGTCAGTGTATTCAAGATGGCGGGTCAACATGGCAGCTTCCACAAACTTCTGCTTCTGTGTATTTTATGTATATGTATATTTATGAGTGCAAAATTCTTTTTTTCTATTAAATAACCTCAAAAATGAGTGACTGTGCCTTTATATAAAAAATAAACAAGTATAAAAAGTTTGCTGGAAAGTCGTGCATTTTACCATTGGATCCAACGGGGATTGACTCACTTTAGAGGGAGCCCCCAGTGCCCATTTGAGGAACTGCAATCTGTTATTAAACACACCTGTGGCTGTTTTTGGCTGCTTATTGCTGCAAAAACAAGAAAGAAGCTGATTTTTTTGTTTTTGTTTTTTTTTAAAATTTTGTTGTCGTGTGTTGAAATCACATCGCTCTCACGTCGTGAGTGCGGTGCACCTGTTAGCGCGACAATGAGGAGATGAAGTGGGGCAGAGAGCATCTTGGACCGGCGCGTAGTCACATATGAATTTAACCATTACACACATGTAGGAAATTTTAAATATTAAACATCATATTTCACATTTGGAGGCAAATGGATGACAAAGTTAGAGTTCTCATTGCCAGCCATTATCCAGAATAATTTGGTTTTCATTTAAATTCCCTGAAGTTAGACACTTAATAGCGAGTGAAAAGCATGTCTGATTGTATCATTAATATATGTCTTAAAAAAAAACTCCTCTTTCTTCCAGATCCTGAGTCGGATGGAGAAGCCTCTGAATGCCCGCGCTTCCATTTCATGCCCCGTTTTGTCAGATTTCTGCCCGGTAGGACTCGACACAGAACCTCCTTTTTTGCCGCTTGTGTCTCTCCGGTGCTCCATAATTCTTAAGATGTCTCACATTGCTTAAAATAAAAAAGGAGCCGCATGCCTGCTGTAATATCTGCTCGAAGCATTTGCAGTCATGGTGAGAGTTGTGGTTCACTCTTGGTTAGTGCCTCAGCCTTTGTGCAGCTGCCTGGCATTCATCTTTGATACACATGATGGTGCTGGTGCTCTATGATATTGCCGCGGTGTTTGTTATGACAGCCATGCCCACCTACTTTCTCTCCATCAAAAAACAATTTCTCTCCCAGCTCTCCCAATTTAGTCGGCTACAAACACTTATCTGTCTCTTTTACAAACGCGCCAGAAGACCCAATCCAGTGTTTCTGATGTGATCTGTGAGGAGAAAGCGGCAGAGAGCAAGCAGGGGAGTTGCAGTGAGAGCACGATGATAGTGTGTTTGGAAGTTACAGTCAGAGCGTGTGCATTAGTCCTAATGCATCCAGGACTGAGAGGGCAGTGAATTTTTCTGTTTGTGTCCGTCTGTAATGGAGGTCAATCAATTTTGCATGAATCTCTATTAAACTGACTCTATTTGACCTGCTTGATTGCACGCTTGTGCTCAGCTGTGTTTGTCTGCACATGCATTCGTGTGTGTGTGTGTGTGTGTGTGCGCACACCTCTCAGGTTATTTCTGATCCTGTAAATCAGGGCGGACTGTTGTTATAAGCGTGTCATTATGTGTCTTCGCGTATCACGCGCCGTCCAACCTTGCATCGGCGCCCCTGCTCACCTGTGCGCTTCCTGAACAGTGCCATTGTAATGCACGGGGACATTTTCACAGCATATTTTCACTGAGAAACTGAGAGTTGGCAGAGGTGAGGTGGGTTAGATGACTGTGTAAAACAAAGAATTTTCTCCAGTGGCATTCTTGATTTTTATTCAACAACATATGGCTGCTCGGATAAATATTTAACCTCTTACAACTGCACCTATAAAGAGTGAGGTTTTTACCTTTTTTTTTTCCCTATTAACTATAAATATCTGATGAACTCTGCCTTTTGCGTCGCTGTATACGTGCCTTTATTCATGCATTCTTTTTTTTATGTTTATGAAATTTCTCAGACGGCGGGAAGGAGGTGCTGTCAATGCATCAGGTGCTGCTGTACCTGCTGCGCAGCAGCAAGCCCCTGGTCCCCGAGGAGGAGATTGCAGATATGCTGCAGTGGGAGGAGCTGGCGTGGCAGAAGTATGCCGAGGAGTGCAAGGGCATGATCGTCACCAACCCGGGCATGGTGAGGCCCTCGGTTTCTCTGTTGCGACACCGAGGTGGCTTTGTTTGACGTTTCAAGGACGTTTGTCCCCCCCCAAACCCCTTAACCTAGACGCCGCAGGAATAAGGCTGCTCCTGTTATCCTGTGACACGAGCAGCCTCACCTTCGATGCCCAGGGCGTTTGTTGTCATCGACACTGTTCCTGCAGGAAGGTTTTTATTTCACAGTAAAGTTGGTTAACCTTCTCGCGTGGCCCATATTTTGAATGAGGGACAGAAAATTGTGTCTGGGTAAAGGTGAAGATGTCATTGCTCGAAAAGAGGTTGCATATGAGCAGTGAATATGATTGTGTAACCTTTGGTGTGGGTGAGTTATTGAGTCAACTGCTGTTCCTGGCAGGACTGAATTGTTGCTGTCAGAGTGGGTGTATAACGGTTCTTCCATTGCTGCGCTCAACTTAAAGATTAGACTGCCAGTCAAACAAAGTCTATTAAAAAGTTCATGCATGAAGCTTTACCCTGTTTGGACAAAACAGAGTTATCAGGATCAAGGGTCACCGACAGATAATCGACGCTCCCGGGATACTTTTTCCAATGTTGGTTATTGTTTAAATGTCCGTTTCTGGTCATTTCATCCTTTCTGAACAAGCATAGTTTTAAAATATTTACTACCTCCAAAACCAGTGCCTTAAGCTTTAATTAAATCACTGCCGTTCCCGTGTGTTGTCTGTAAAACATGCCAGAAAATTAATATTTTAAACGTACCAATCACAAGTTCCTCGAGTCCGGGGCAGGTTTTCCAACGGGAAAGTTGTCAGGCCCGGCGGCTGCGACCGGTCGGGAGTGTAAGTTTAATCAGTGTAGCGCTAGCGGCCGTGCGCACACGCGGCGTGTAGCGGGAGTGGAATGACCCCAGGGTGTTTATTTCCCACGCTCAGGTTAAAGATAAAATAATATAGGCTCTGCCAGCAGGCGTGCATCAAGTCACGTTTAACCTTGTTGAGATGCGGCCATGAATGACTGGCCACGCTGTGATTTAGCTAACATAAGTGGATGTCAGCTGAGCAGGCAAAACACATTAACACACAATACTCTTCAGTCCTTCTTTATCTTTGTTTCTTTCAAGCTGTTTTTATGGTTGAGTTCATGATTGTCGATTTTTTTTTTTTTCTCCTATCAGTCTCCCGTGGTTTGGCCTGGCGAGGGCTGGTTTAGGCCTGCCAGGCTGGACCGAGGAGAAATCCTGATGTTTCGCAACAGCAGACGAAGCAGAGAACACATCCAATATCAAAGGATCGTATCGTAACAGTTTATGAAATGCCTCCCACCTGACCACCTCAGATCGGGCCGAAACAATTCCAGGAGGACGATCTTCTTCTCAGTGGGACTTGTGACAAATTTCAGGCCCCTGTGACGGCAGCGTCTTTTTAGGAGCCATTTTAAATTTCATTATCTGGAAGACTACTCGAGCTAAGTCCTTCAGATGTTGTAGGGCTAATATCGGGTACCGTGGCTCTGCGAATATGGGCCCTCAGGAGTGTCGGGTGTGATGAATGCTTTAAACCTGGCCACAGCAAATGTGGAGGCCTGTCCACACCACGGGCGCTCCTGTCGATGTTATGTTCAGCATTTGCGATAGTTCTCTCTCCTTTTCCCCAGCTGTGAGGCCATATTCATTATTATAGGAATGATCCCAAAGTATACAAACAGACAAATAAAATTGAAGGAGCTCAATGAGTTTAAAAACATAGATAAACACAGCAAAATTGCTCAATCAATTAAAATAAAGTAGAATCGAGAAAGTTTACTAAATGTAGTAGAAAACAAGCACCGCAAATGGCAGATGGCAATAAAGTGCCTCATTATACACACAGTTTAAACTGCAGCAATTAAGTTGGAAAAATACACTGGAACCAGGCGTTTTTATCAATAGATTAATTAAACCAATTCAGCAGCAATCTCATTTCAGTCAGTCACGTAATTGATTGAAACAGAGCCTTCATTCTTGGGGAATCAAGTGTTTTCTTGCCGGTATTTAAGTATAAACCATACGGTGCTCCATAATCAATAAAATGCCCTTTCAGAGCTCGGTCCATACGTGCTCTCTTCACCTGCTGTGCTACATCAAGGTCACACGCTGCTCCCAATGAAAGCATCCGATGCCAATCAGGCGAGGCCCCCCAAACGCCGTCACCCTTCAATCTGTTACAGCGCATTGAAGCATAGGTGGAGGGGCCGAGGATACTAAATGGCCTGGGATCTGTGAATTAGCATTTACACTGTATTTGTCAGGATTGTAAACAGTGCAATCATGAAGCCAATCAGACCTGATTATGTTGCTTTAAAGGCACAATCAAAGTTGCCTGTCGACCTCTCGCTCCCAATCAAAGTTTGTATGCAGGCAGTGACGGGCGAACGAGGCTAATGTCAAGGTGAGCGCAGGCCTCCAGCCATCTGCCGCGCAGATCGGCACGCCTTATGCCGCAGCCCCTTCCTCTGATCTCACCCCGTGCCTGACAGGCTAACTGTGATTTGGGAGTCGGGCGAGGACATGTTGCCTGTCAATCTCCTCCCTGATAAGCGCGTCAGAAGTTAGCTTGCCATCCCCGGCATCGCTTTATCATGGTTGCGCTCATGCTACGAGCACAATCTGGGCCTCATCTCATTATGCTCCTGTGACAGATGACCCTTGTTGGGTGGATTATTTTTTATTTCACATGCTGGCAGCAGGTGACTGATTGATGGCTGCCCTGTAGCTATGTAAATATGTTTCTCCTCGCTGTGCTGAATTCTTTGTTTTCCCCCAGAAACCGAGCTCGGTGCGCATCGACCAACTGGACAGGGAGCAGTTCAACCCAGACGTCATCACTTTCCCCATCATCGTTCATTTTGGGATCCGGCCTGCTCAGTTAAGCTACGCTGGAGACCCTCAGTAAGATCGCAAACATGCACAGACACATAAATACACAGACACACACACACACACACACACACACACACCACCTGCTGTGCACCAACCCCCTCATTCCCACCGCTCCTCATTCGCTGCTGAGGGAAGAACCTGTGGTGTTGCACGTCAAGGAAGACGAGAGTGGCGTATGTCGAAGAGGAGGGGAGCTAGCTGAAGGGGAATAGGAGGAAGAGGAAACGAGTGGCGTGACATTTTTACATGCGTCGTCACGGGTCCCAGGTTTCCGCTGGGTGCCTCCGCGGCGGGAGCTGGCGCGGTTTATGTCTCGTGAATAGTAATGCAACATACACGCACCGGAGGGCTTGCAGTAGGGAATAATGTACTGTGCCTCTGCATAATTAACAAAAGCAGCGTATTAGATCATGTGAGCGGCGGTCTCTGAGGTGTTCAAAGAGATGCGACAACATCACTAATCAAAAGTCGGCACACAACTCCTGCACTCTGGTGCTAAATTTAAACCTGTGGCTTTCTTTTTAACTCAAATGTCTGGTTTAAAGCACAACAGTCAGGGGGAGGTGCAGGAGGAAAATGGTCGTGATGAAGATGCAAACAAGAGGATGATCATTAGGGAATCCATTTAGGCAGAACTAGTTTGCTTCTTCCCTCTGACTAATGTCCCCTCTCCCCTGCTGCCACGTTTTAGCCGTCTGTCCACTGAGCTCTTTCATCCCTGTGCACCCTGCTGCCATGTCAAACTTCTCAAAGCAGCAGACAACGACAAATTTATGGATGGATCGGGACATCATTAGCCGATGCAGAAATGAGTAGTAAGAGACCAGTGGAAAGGATTCCCTACCACTGCTAATGATGCGTGTAGCGAGGGCAGGAGTCGGTGTTGATTGTGGCTGCGGCATTGCCACGGAGAGGGAGTCTTGGACACAGCAGCAGCAGCAGCAGCATATATTAACTCAGGAGACTGAAGATGCTGTGTTGTCGTCTTCCCGCCGCACTGCCCGCCGGACACGTGCACCGGGGGCTGCCACTCAAGCCCCCCCGCCCCCAAGCTCGGCCAACGAGGCAGGAGCGATGGCGCCACAGAGGTCAGGAGACGTATAGAAAAGCAGGAAAGTGGCTGCAGACAACTGGTGAAACATGATGGGAGGAGAAAGCGTAAAAAGGCTGTGAGAGCCACGCAGAAGAATGAAAATACAGAGGAGACAGACCCCTCTTTGAGAAATGCCCTTAAGTGTGCTGTCAGGTTTGCATGTCGGTCTCACTGAATAGCTACAACGCTCCCAACCTGGCTCGAGTTTGAACCGCACGCCGTCACGTTCATGCCTCAGTGATGCACGGCTTCAGAGTGGCAGAGTCTCTTGTCACTCATGAGCCTGAAGCTGAGCGCATAATTTACATACTGAGCTGTGATTGGGCCATTTTCTCTTGACATTGACACTCTACTGACACAGTGTTTCCATGCATCGCTTTTCTCCTCCAAGCCCGTGCAGCTCATTGCAGTTATATTACAGAGAATTTGGAAGCAGCATTTTTTTTTAATGGATTTTTCAAACATTTAAAGGGAATGTAAATAAAACAGTGTGTTTCTGTTTCATGGGGAAAAGCAAAATTAAGCTGATTTGTTGCTGTCAGGTTCTTTTTATTGCGTCCGAGGGGGTTTCCGTAATGTTGGCCGTTTCTCACCTTTCTCAGACGGCTGTGAGTCTGATGAAACGGCGAAGAGTGTAACGTAAAGGTTAAAGCAACACAGATTTAAAGAACTAAAGGAAAGTATACAATTCCTTTCCAATAAATGTCTCTTTTTTTTTATATAAAACTAGTCTTTACTTACATTTCAGCAAACAGCCACTCGTCGCATGTTCTTCTAACGTCTGATAACGGCCCCACTCGGTTTACAAGAACACGTCAGTCACAGCGTTACCGCCACACCAGCATCGCTAAGGCAGGTCACACCCCCTAGCTCCATGTGGCTGCGCCCAGCGGGCCGAACTTCAATAAAAATATGAAGTAATAGTATAATTTACAACAAAAATAATATTTAAAAATCACCAAAGCAAAAAGAGAACTTCAATAAAAGGTGCTAATCAGCAACATTTTGAGGATTTTTTTTGTGAAATCAGACCCGTGACAAACACATTCAAACACCACCTGTGGTCACGACTCACCTTTGATACAGCGTTGCAGCGATGCAGCGCATTTTCCAATCATTCCACTAATGCGAGTCTCTAAATGTGACGCGTCACGTCTGAATGAACACCAAAGTCATTTTTCCATAAAAGCTGAAGGAGTGATCTTACCAGCTTCAGCCTGATCACATTCAGCATGTGGACTGATGGACGGGCAGGCACCAGATTAATACAGCGCTTGTCACTTGCGTGGGAATGCACCAGTCAAATATTTTCCAGATCTGATACAATACAGATACATTGGCGTTGGTCGATACCGAGGACAGATCCGATACCGGTGTTAAATCAACGAGCTGCGGTCCTCACTGTAAGACTAAATACAACCATGGATGTATGAATACCAAGTCCATAATTCCATAATAAATACCAATACCAATTCCTATGGAATCGATTTTCGTTAGTAAGATAATAAATTACACCAAGGGCCTAACGTAAATACAGTGAAGAAAATGAAGAACTCATTTGCACCAGGCTGCTCAGAGTGAGAGTCATGAGGCTGCTGCATCCAGCTGTCACCTACAGCCACGCTAGCTTCTCCTCTTCCTCACACACACGTCGATGTGTGAAGCTGACAGGAAGTGTGCGAAGTGAAATAATATCAATCCATCTATGCAATAAAGCTTCCCAACCAGGGTGTACGCTGAACCCATGTCCTGCTAGTTCCTGCCTTTGGTAATGTCTCGTCTGAGCTTTTCAGTCATGTCAGCCTCATTGAAAACTGTGTAAAAAAAAAAAAAAAAAACTTTTGCAAACATTTAACTAGAAGCAGCTGTGAAAAACCTCCAAACCGCTGCTGCTTTGCCGTTAGCTTCCTCCTACGATAGCGCTCCGGCTAGCTGCTGCTGTGGGGAGGAAGAAAGCGAACGATCAGCCCGTTGGCACCAATTCAGGTTTTTTAGTCAGGATTCGACTAAAATCGGATCAATACGGCCCCACTCTTGTGTCAGATCAGCTCTAACATTAAAACGAGCATTGTTCACTATGCGCAAGCCAGAAGAAACATACTTCCCTCCCCAAGCCTTTGTAAAAGGGGTGGGAGCAGCTCCCCAGACAGAGAGACGGTGGTAGTAGGCTACTATTAGAAGTATCATGGTTCTCACTGCTGCTTTGGGCTACCTTTTGCATCACACTCACCAAATTTTTCCACCCTGCTCCTTCAGCCATTGTGGAATTTTAAAGTCGGAGCGCCATGTTTGAATGCCAGTGCCCCGTTACTGTAACAGATAGATGAAGCCAGCAGTGATCCACGTCTGCAGAGGGCTGGAGATGGGAAACAGGAGATTGGGGGTTGGGGGGGGGGGAGTTGAAGAGAAAGAAAGAGGCAGCATATGCTAATGAAAGCATGTGCAGAGAACGGCGGGAGCAGCGGCAGCGCTACCCTGAGAGCACACAGCAGATCTGTGGAAAGGTCATTGGAGCGGATTGGGGACGAGGGGGCCTCCCAGGCTGGATGGGCTCCTCTCTGCCTGTCTCGCTCTCCCTTTCTTCCTCTCCGTCTCCCATCCGAACGGGGCTGCTTCTGCGCGGAGGTGCTGGTGAGCTGATAATCGGGGCGGTAAAGCCGTTTCATTCCCTCGTCTCAGTCTCTAATGAAGTCCCCGCTATTAAAGCTCTATAATTCTTCTGTTCCACAGTACACCCCCCCCACCTCCCTCTTTATCCTCCATCCTCACTTCCTTCCTCCTCTCTCTCCCTCCCTCCTCCTGTCACTTTATGCCTCTCTCCCTGTCAGTGCACCATCCTATCCCCAAGCCCCTCCATCCCACCAATCATAATTGAATAACTCTGGGTAAATGAGGAGAAAGTCTCCTGAATGGGAGCAGAACGGTCACACTCGGCCCTTGGTGCATCAATCAGGGGGTCTGATTGAAAAGAGAGAAAGAGAGGGGTGGGGTGGGGTGGTTAGTATCATGGCTACATGTCACCTTGCCGATAACTCCCTGCCTTTTTTCACATGCAAATGAGAGCAAAGACAATAGAGTTTTGTAGACAATGAGAATGAGGAGGTTGCGAGATAACTCGAGACGGTGTCACATCGGTTCTTTTTTTTCCCCCCCGCTTTTTTTTACGAGGTGAACTCAAACTCGTGAGCTCCTGCCCACGGTTCAAACAGTGGACGTCTGAAACAGACTCTTCAGTGTCCACTGCCTCTCACACACAAGCAGCTGATGCAACGATGGCTGCAGGCTGCTGTTAAATTATGTTTAATATGAGGCAAGCTGCAAATGAAATATTGATAGAGAGAGAGAGATGGACTCCTTGTCAGCGTGACACCTCCTTTTTATTGTCGGCAGGTATCAGAAGCTGTGGAAGAGCTACGTGAAACTGCGCCACCTGCTGGCCAACAGCCCCAAGGTCAGACAGATCGACAAGCAGAAGATGACACAGAGAGAGGTGGGTGAAAGAAAACAAAACACCCTTTGATATGTATTTCTTTGTTTCCTTTCTCACACTCATAATTTATCAGCACAATGTGCTTTCAGTGGAAGCACATATCCTGCAGATATGAAAGGTTCTGCTGCAACACCGGAGCTCTAACACTTTCTGCAGAAGTAAGAGATTCACAGATATTAATTACAAAAACAAAACTATTACCATTGCTATTATTCCTGCTGTGCACGCTGATTCATTCGCTGCTTATCGGAAACTCCCCGCCAGTACTCGGAGTTATTGCCTAATGGCAACAAGGATGCTATTTCACTGAACAAAAGTGAGACGTCCAAAACTTACAAAGGCTGCAGTATTTGATTCTTTTGTTGTTTATTTATTTCTTTTCCCCCAACAACAGAGGTATTTTTATACACATTAGTACCTGCAGTCTTTCAAATTATGCCATTTTATGTGCGGAAATCATGGAGTGGTTGGTTTTACTTAAAGTGTAACTTTACCAGTGAGTAAACAGTCCGATTGTCCAGCCGCCACGAGGAAGTTTAGTCATTTTTATTGTTTCGGCCAAAGGTTCTGGTATTTCTCTGTTATGCTGCGGAAATTTTGCACCGTTGAAAGATGGTGCACCGAAGAGCTGAAAGACGTGAAAACATTAAACAATCTCTTTGTTTTTTCCTTGGCACAAAAACAGAAAAATCCCTACAGAAAAGACAAAACAGACAGATTCCCTGTACATCACATCTCTTGTAATTTTATTTTGAAAATGGCATAAACGCATGTTTACGGCCTATTCGGTCCTCACTCTTCGCACCCTTTCCTCCACTTATCCTCGTTGCGTTCGCTCCTTTTGCCTTTACTTTGCTTTGGTGACTCACATTTATTTAATTTAGTCACATCACCTGGGCTCTAACAGCCCTCCTGTCCATACTGACCGTTAAAATATCCCCTCCTAATGCACTTCCTGTGTTCTGAGCCAGAATTCAAGTTTGCAGCAGTCTGAATCTCACGAGTCGAGGTGCTATCTGTGCACCTGAATATTGTTTTATGACAGATATGAAGAATGTGAAGCTACCCTTTAATGCATAATTTAGATGATTTTACAGCTCAAAATAAAATGCCTGTAACTGCGCTCCTGAGTTGACTGTGAAGGTCAAACCTCCACCAGGGAGCGGGAGTGGAAAAGGTTTAGGTTTAGTCAAGTAATAACCGTGTAGCCACGGGGATTCGCGGGGTGGCGGTGCTGTGTGTGTGTGTGTGTGTGTGGCCCAAACAAGCCGAGAACAAGCACTGCATCCTTCCTCTAACTTCCCTACACCAAACACAGCTTCGCCTCTCTCTAATTCTTTGTGTGCTGCAGATGCAGCCGCCTCCTTTCGACTGTTTGATACACTCTGAACCAATAATGAGCAAAAACTCGGAGCTCAATTAGCTTGTTTCCCAGGTAGCTCGGCAAAGCTCCCCTGCTAACAGGCCCTGACAATCCCACTGTCAACCTGCACCGGTGCAATTAGTGAACCCAAACACTGGATCCATCAGGCTCCTCCAGCAGCATTAGCCATGTCAGTGTCTCCTCACTGCAGTGGCAGTGTGGCACCGCTGTTTACTTAATGCCCAAGGGAACACTGAAGCTTCCTCTGTAAATGGTCTTTCAGTGACAGACTAAATGTCTGCTCATCTGATAGGCATTAAGAAGCACCCTGTCAGAGGTGTTCACAGCAGCGTTGTGTGCCTCTGCACTCGCAGTCTACACAGTCTGCAGAGGTGTGGCGCCGTGGCAAAAACTGGCCCTCATACCCAGGTTCACGTATTTGCACCCATCTCTGCATCTCACGGTGAGCACACAGAGGGATGGGTGTGTGTGTGTGTGTGTGTGTGTGTGGCACTGAGGGACATGCAGACTGACTGTGTTGTCCACATGGGCTTTGCTACTCTTAGCCAGACACTCGACTGGTCCTCAAAACATACACACAACACTATTATTTAATTATATTTCATTACAAATAAAGTTTTTGGTTAAAATTCTACCCAAAATGCACAGAACGAAAAGGTGAAATGCATTTTTAAGATGTTATTTGTCTCTGTATTAGAAATGAAAGAAAATGAAATACAGAGCTGTGCTACTTTATTATCTCATATCTCTAATTTGAATAAGTATTCAGCCCCGAGTCAGTGCTTTGACAGTGGATTCAGCTTCGAGTCTTCTCTATCAGCTCGGCGTGTGTGGATTTGGGGATTTGCTCTGATTCTTCTTTTGCGGCATCTTTGCAAAGCTATCTTAAACTCATTCCACAGATTTTCCTTTGGTTTCGAGTCTGAACTTCAGCCACACAAGAACTTATTGCACGTTTTCCTCAGTATATTCCAGCCCTGACAGGGATGTGCTCTTAAGGATCGCTCTGCCCAGTTTTCAGAAGAACTTTCTTGT
This sequence comes from Pterophyllum scalare, assembly GCA_024447675.2. Taxonomy (NCBI): domain Eukaryota; kingdom Metazoa; phylum Chordata; class Actinopteri; order Cichliformes; family Cichlidae; genus Pterophyllum; species Pterophyllum scalare. The sequence goes on from JAMQGT020005345.1 coordinate 28,419, forward strand.
TTCGATTCTTTAAGTGGACCTATTATGACCTTATTTTCTGTCCTATGTATATTGCTACATTGGTGAATGCTAAAATTAAACATGACAAAATTTTCCAACAAAGAGGTCAGTGCAAGTAATCCCTGTGAGCCAAAAGCTCAGGCTTCAGACTGCTCGAACCAGTTTCAGACAGTAAATCACCCTTTAGATTATGTCTTGTTTGGATTATTTGGATTATGTATCTTAAGATAAGTACATTGGACCTCTGTAGAAACAGAGATTATGCTCAGAAGAACAGGCACCAATCATCAAATGATCACAAAATTGAGCCTGCCGTCAGCCGACTGTACTCATCGCTAGCCTGAATCAGCTGATGGCTCAGCTGGTACCGTTCTGAGGCCTCTGCAAGCCACTTCGCAGCCCACCTCAACCCCAGCATCTGCTGATCGTGCTATTGTACAATATTGTACATGTTGTCTTCGCTCTACCCACATCCCTGCGTCCATGCACATACGGAAGGGTGGAGGCCCAAGAACGTAGCCATATGGCCAGTTTTAATTACTGCAGATGTAAATAACCCCAATAATCTCCTCTTGACTGCAGTGGTCTAGACTTTGGCTGAAGAAGGTAGGCCGGCAAAGTTCAGAGAAGAACCGCTGATACTTTTTTATGGAAATCAGGGCATCAGCGCTGACAAATCACATGCCGGGTGACCTAAAACTACAATGGATTTAATCTTCCAGCTTTGAACTGTAAACAGTCATAAGCTACAGGCCCCTAAATGAACCAGCAAAAGCACAAGTAAACGGTGCACACATGCCACAGATGTGCACTTTCCTTCCACGTTCATTGAATTTCAGACAGTGTCTTTGGTGTTTGACCTCAGTCTGCTCCAAAACACAAACACTCCTCACAGCAGAAGAGGATGATGATAAAAGTCAAATGTGCCGTGACTCGTCTCTTTGACCAGCAGAAAGTTAAGTCTCACCCCCTTCCCACACTGGTTAATTATTTACTTTTTGTGCTTCTCGTTCATTCCCTGACCTGGTAGAGCTCTGCAAAAGTAGTATTTACATATCATTTGTACTTCTCTATGATTACTGCTTTCCATATACAGTGGTTGGCTGTCCACGGAAAGTGTGTGTGTGTGTGCGTGCGTGTACGTGTGTGGTTGCACATGCACACGGTGCGCGTGGGCAACTGTGTTCACTTTGATGCACAGTTCAAAGTAGGATGGCATTATTTATTCATGCCTTTGTTGTTCTTATTTCCTCTGCGAGTCGAAAATTCCTGGCGTTCCATTTTAGGCAGATCACGGCTAACTCAGACAGAGTCGATAGCGTCTCAGCTGAATGAAACACATGCATGCGCACACATTTAGGAGGTGCTGTCTGTCAATACATCTTCCATCTTGGTTGTTATTTGTAGGACCCTCTTATCTCAGACTCAAACTCCCCTTTTTCCTCTGCTCAATCTGCTGTAGGGCTGACGTGTGTGTGTGTGTGTCTGTTTGTGTCTCTGTAATGATTCCTGGTGCTGCTGATGGAGGTACCTCTAGGCTCTGGTGTGGTGGGCCTAATGGGCAGGCAGGTGCCTCAGCTCTTGGTTGCTGCGACTGAAGCCTCATCATCAGCTTTCTTACACCCAGGAGCCACCACGTCCACCACTCCCCACAGCCATGCTGACCTATGGCATCGCCTCAATTAGCTAGAACCAGCAAAGCTGTCACTTCTCCTCTTGCTGCTGTCTGCTGCTGTACTCTGTGTATCCTGCCATGGAGGTTTCAGTTTATTGCATGTGGTAGCCTATCTGTTGGGAGAGCAGGAGTCAAATAAGGGTGGGAGCGTGCGTGGGGTGGGGTTTTGAGGATGCGAGCTGTCCCCGTAGGCTGTGCTCCAGTGGATCAATAATTGACTGGCTGGTTGTTTGGCAGGAAGCTCTTCAGAAGATCCGTCAGAAGAACACGATGCGCCGAGAGGTGACAGTGGAGCTCAGCAGTCAGGGCTTCTGGAAGACTGGCATCCGCTCCGATGTCTGTCAGGTAACGCCAGGCAACTGTATGCATGCACACACAAGACAACCTCATGGATCAAACACATGAATGTACACATTGCTTCACAGTTGCATAACAGTGCAACATAATACCCTGGTGCAAAATGAAAAGATTCCAAAAATAATTTATTACAATCCAGATAAAAAGTAACAGTCATTTAGTAGAAACCCTTAAGTGACAGTAATGCTGATAAAAAAAATCCTCTTTTTGCAATATAATGCTAATTTTCTTTGAAGAGCTATAATAATAAAGCAAAAAAGGGTGATTTTATTATGAATTATTCACTATTAAAATAAAATAAAATACAACCCATTGTCTTCAAATTCTAACATTCAGGAAGCTGGGACCACAGAGCAAGAAAGGAGTCATTTTTGTAAGTGGACCGGTATTTATATAGCTTTATATAACTCTTTATATAACTGTACATGCCACGATCATTAACTAACACATGTTGCTGACTGACATGGAAAGGCAGGGCAGCTAAATTCGGCCCACTATGGTCATATTAAATTGACAGTAATGCTTTATTGCACCACTGAATCTAGACAGATTTAATAGCAGAGAAGACCAACTTTAAAGACTCGAATCTCGCCTCATGACCAAAGCCGTAAATGGGCACACTTAAACTTAGTAAAAGTAATTTTACTCATCAAAACTGGAGCATACCCTTCTTGGATGGTTTGTTGGTACAGTTAACCAGGCACTAAATCATATTCTCTGTCAAAGAATTGCATTATCAGGAACGGCAGAGGTGATACGTAGCAGATGGTTACTGCCTCCTGGGTTAGCATCAACCTGTCAGTCAAAGAGGCCAGTCCTCTAATATTACATTTTATCAATATAAATCCAATAATTTACGACCGCAAAGTCAAACGCTCTACTTTTTTCTTTTCTCTTTCTCCCCATCCCCCAACCGTTTCTGTTGCGCCTCCCTGAGATTGGTTCTATCGGAGGTTTCTTCCTGTTAAAAGGGAGTTCTTCGTTCTCACTGTCGCCGAGTGTTTGCTCTTTATCTTGCAGCATAAAACACCATAAAGCAGCCGCTGATATGAACTGACTCTATATAAATAAAACTGAACACATGCACACTGCAGTGGCTCCGCTCAGACGGACACGTCCACTGCGCAGCCACAGCCAGATACTCGGCTTCTCTTCTTTCCACACATTGCGTCACTTCATTCAAGTGTCAGAATCTGTGTGGGCAAAGTGTACTCCCACAGAGGCGCAGCTGCAGCCGTGCCTTTCATTAAGCAGCGACACCGACTGGACAGCTTATTTTATATGCCACTTGACTGTCACTCAGCATTTCATGCACTTTTAACAGCAAAATGATAAATCAGGATGAATTCTCATTTTCTTTTCTTTTCTTTCGTTTTCCAGGAAGTGGGGAAGCATGCTCAACATGCAGCTCCATGCGTGCATGCGATTTAAAGCGGGCAGGGCTAATGAGAGTTGAACCATAACCCTGAATGTGTAAGCAGCTCGCTGTGCCCGCTGAAACGGAGCGCTTCATGTTCTCATGGCTTTGTCAGTGTAATGATACGGCGCACTCTGTTTTACTACACTTTTATATATCGTCTATGCCAGGATTTTATTTTTAATTTCTTTATTTCTTACTCAGAAGATAATTGGCATCAGCATAGTCCTTATTTTTCTCTCGGCACACCCACTATCAACGTAGCGCATTGAAGATATCCTACAGCTGATGCTGCTGCTCACATTTGGAGAGGAATGACAGAATTTCCTAGCCCTGCAAGCCAGACCTCTCTTACAGCAAGGTCTAGCAAAGAAGAATCCGATCCATAATTGCTGTCCAATTATATTTGCTTCAAGCTGTACTGCTACGACTAATTGCTTCATGAATAATTTCAGTCCGAACTGCAGCGGTACACTCTCCGCAACACGTGACGGAGACAATAGATGGCTGCAAAACTGACCCGTAGTTTCTCGATTTTAAAAAGCAGGCTTTTTTTTTTTTTTTTTTCCGGAGCAAAATCAACCCCCTTGTTACAAACATCGCTCGGCTACACCAAGGTTGTTTCACTTGAAAGGCTCCGTCAAGGACCAGGCTACACATTGGGGTCAGAGATTGGAGTTACTTATTCATCACAATTTTATTTTATGTTTATCTTTTTTTTATTCACTGGCTTTTTTCTCTCTTTTGTTTTCCTTTCTTTTCGGCTCCCTGATCACATTTATGTTCAGGCCGTTAGACGGTCAAAAGCAGTTCACAGCAAAGTCTGCTTTTCTTTTTCTACAGCAGAGAAAATAAGTGTGGGTGGATCTTTGTTTTCTGCAGCAATTACTTAGTGTATATATATATTAATCCACCTACTTATAAATTATATAACTAAGGCCAAGCATGGAGAAATACAACTGTATAAAGTGTGTTAGTGGTAGGTAATAAAGCTGCCTGCAAAGACTGCAGTAGTTTACATTTCTCAATATATTGTATCCATCCATCCACCCATTCATTTTTTTCCACTTATCCAAGTGGGGCTAGGTAATAAAAATAAAAACTGGCTGGGGCCTTTATGTGTGGACTCTGCCTTAGTTTCCTCCCACAGTCCAACACATGCTCTTTAGGTCAGTGGGTGAGTCTAAATTAAAGATTGTATGCGTGTATGGTTAAATTCAGATTGCAGTCTTTTTAGCAATTCTAGAAAAGCACTTCATAAACGCCGGTCCATCAGACAGTCCAGTTGTGTCGAGTTATTAGTGACTACCCCTTACTGGTTTCTCGACTACTACAGAAACTGTATTTCTTCTGTAGATTCCATCTGTGCGGAGATGAGGAAAAAAGTATGGTTATGCATTGTCAGGCTTTATTAGAGAGTGTAATCAGGTGTGGGGTAACCAGATGGTTCCTGTATCATTGAAATCAAAAAGCTAATACAGTGCAATGAAAATTATTGGTCAGAAAAATCATTATAGACTTCAAACAGTGTTTGACCAGTGTGTGCTGAAGCAGGTGATCCATCCCACATCATGTACTCTCAGTATGAGCTGCTACCATCAGGCAGACGCTATCAAGTTCAACTGTGCAAAATGAAATGGGTCAGGGACTCCGTTGGCCCTCTGTATATTCAAATTTGAAACAATATCCTGTCTGTGATGGTGTTTCGCATCTCACATTTGTCTACTTTCTGCCTCACTGGCCAAGTCACTCTTAATTTAACAAAATAGTTATTTAATGATTAACTTAGCGTTTGTTGGCTGTGGTTCAGGACGCAGAGGCAGCGGGTCATCTGCTAATCAGAAGACCGGTGGTTCGATCCTTGGCTTGTCCGGTCCACACGTTGAAGCATTCGGGCAAGACACCGAACACAAATCACTCCTGACACATCCATCCATCCAGTGTGAGGAACAAATAAAAGTTCTGGGTTTGAATTCAATGGTCGGCTGGAGCCCTTGAGTGGGTTCTCTCCAGGTGCTCTGGCTTCCTCACACAACCCTCAAAAAATTGAGCGATGGCTTAATTGGTGATTTTATATTGGCTGTATGGAATATACGCCTGTCTCTCTGTGTTAGCCCCGTGATCGACTGGTTACGTGTCCAGGGTGTGCTCGGCCTCTCGCCCTATGAAACCTGAGCTAGGCTTGAGCCGTCTCCAGCTCCAGCGTCTTGGACTGCAGCTTGTGATGATAGTCTTTCATAGCTGCAGCGGTTCTTTCTCAGCTCTCCACCTGCTGCAGGTTCTGGTTGGATTGGCTTTCTAGCTCACAGCCGATCACCAAAGCAAAAGCTGCAGTCCAAGGAGTAGAAACACAGAATAAGAAAGAGCATGGCTAACATGGGGTTGTCCTTTAGTAAACTGATAATGGGTGGGATAAATCTATACAGAGCACCCTTTTTAAAAAAAAAAAAAGCTAAATAAAATAAGGTGGAAAATATGCTTGGGTGGCAGTTAATAAACCTGACTGGCTTCCCAGAGTAAAGTCCTTCTGTGGAGTCGTGCTTGTAATACTTAAACGAAGGAAAAAGTAAATTCAGGCTGCTGACCTGCTTGGATGGTGTCCAAAATACCCAAATGTCACCCATGACAGTAAATTAGGAATTTCTCACCTTTTAATTAGTGGTGTATCAACTCCCTAACAGGCCCCCACCCTGCCTTTGTACACACAGAGACATACTCAGTCACTCAGGCAGCCATGAGAACAGGTCAGGAGCAGTAGACACGACCGGGCCCGGCTTTGTTTAATTGGCTGCTTAACAAGGCCTGGGGACTGTGTCACCACGGCCCCTGTGATGGCCCCGGGGCTACGTGGCAGCGCTGCTCTGTAGCCGCCGGGCCTCGGGCTCACCCTCCCCAGTAGCACTAATTAAAACATGCATGGCTTCTTCCTCTCTCATGTGGTGGCACGGGGTTAATGTGTGTACACCAGCCTTTGTTACACTTTCTCAGTCACTCCGAAGGGAAGACTTGATAAGCCTCCGCTAACGATTCCATAGATTGGCTCCGCAGACTGTCGAGCTCGGAAGCCAACCACCGACTGTTCTGCTTTAACTCTCACTTTTCTTGTGACATTCCCCCTCACTCACAGCTCATCCACCAACCCCGCCCTGCCCTTGACTTTTTTTCTTTCACTTTGTTGCACCAAAACTTTTTCTTTTCATATGCGAGGGTCAGCAGGGGCTGTCAGTGTTTGTTCCAATGTAAGTGTGTCAACATGTCAGAATGGGCTTCGATTTTGACTGTCCTGTCCAAATGTGAATTTCCCCCCTCTCTGTCATTCCCTCTCGCTCTGCAGCAATTGGGTTTTTGATTATTTCATCTCTCTGTTGCAGAGCACCACTTAATAAATAATGACTGGCTGATTGATTTCTCCCTCCCTGTTCCCTCCATCAACCCTCTCCCATTCTTTCTCGCAATCTCTTCACCCTTCTTTCATATACGGCATGATCCTTGTTCTCTGCCTCTTCCTGTTACTTGAAATTTTCTATTTTTTTCTTCCTCTCCTGTCTTCCTTTCTTACCCTGCTTGTCAATTCTCTCTGTCCTCCACAGCACGCCATGATGCTCCCCGTTCTCACCCATCATATCCGCTACCACCAGTGTCTCATGCACCTGGATAAGCTCATCGGATATGTCTTCAAGGAGCGCTGCCTCCTTCAGGTAAGGCACTATCATGACGGCTTGATGTGACTCTGAAGGCCTGTCCCAAGCTTACTTAAAGGCTGGCATAGATGATAACTAACAAGATAGATAACGTTAGGTGAATCCATGCAGTTCTTTCAGGCGGTGCACAGCCTACCGGTTAGATAGGCCGATAAAAAAGTAAACATTCTGTGCGAGAGCTTGTTATGCACAGAGATCCAGGGAGGCAGCGTTTCCCCTCATTACTGTGCCCAATCCACCTCTGCAGGGATAGTTCAGCTGGAAATGGGGGCTCAGGAGTCAGCTAAGGTAACACACACACTGGCCTGAGTCATATCTCTGCAGTGAGCAGCCCAGGTCTGCTGTGAGTTGCAGTGACAGTAGTCAGGACAACAACAGCCTCCTCCGTAATGCCAGCTCTCCCCTGTCAGGTCCACAGCCTCAAGCTGTGTGCTCTCGGAGTGAGCTTCACGGCTGCCTCCAGCAATATTGAAGAGCTGTCATAACCTGATACATTAGAAATCAATGTGTTGTAGCCTATACATAGTTAAAAAGGGGGAAGGATGCGTCAAGATTCGCTCAGGGCTCTGTGTTGTCTGTGTGCCAGGCTGCTCAGTGGTCTGAGAGCATTTGTGTGTGGTTTTTGCACAGATCGATCGATGATTGGCCTTTTTGTCATTTGCATAATGACGACCTGTCACTGCAAGTGCTAAAAAGGAAACACTGGCTTGCGAGGCCAGCCGGTGGCTGACAAGCTGTGGCCTCTTTCGTCGTGAAGATGTACATTGGAGCTTCAATACTTAGTCTCTCAGGGGAGATGTTAATGGATCTGTCCCTCCCTCTTTCTCCTTCATCTTCCAATGAAGACACACGCAGAAAGAAAAACAATCATTTATACATAACAGCTCACGAGCATGGCACACTACAGGCTTCTGCAGTGCGCGTTGCCCGTCTGCATTGCAATTCTTGCCGTTGAGGAGGTAATATGATTGCTGTGGATCTGTGTGTGGACAAAGCCAAGGCTGTCAGCAGTTCACCACTACTGGGACTGAAATGACCCGAGTAGGGAGCCATCATCACTGGGCTCACAACACTTTCCTCATCTGCGGCACATACACAACAGTGCCTAATGTCCCACAGCACTCACGCACACGCTGCCCAGATAGATTCAGACAGAACGGCTGCAGGAGTGCAGCGGTGCCTGCTCAAACAGCCCCGCTCCGAGTCAGAGTGGGTTTCAGATCCGCCGTCACTTCTCATTTGCCTCCACTCGGATGGGATGATCACATTTAATGAGATAAATGTTTTCCTGTGACAGTCTGCTCATTTAACATGAGAGAATCAGCTACCACCCTTTGATTGCATTACCAATGAATTGTACTTTGATAAAAGATTTGTGTGCTTTGAATATAATTTGTCTTTAGTTGTGTTTATTACGTAGTTTTTTTTTTCTCCTCTTTTTATAAATCACAGCACAAGAGCTAGAATACTGTGCAGTTTAAAGTAGTACTCATGTACACTGGTACACAAAAGTACTATATTTTGAAGTGAATTTAGTAAGTCAAACCAGCATGAGACTCCACATAAAAATCACCAGTTTATCTAAAATATATCCCACCAGTTAGCCAGTGGGGTTGGGCGATTGGATGAAAATGTCAGCGATTGGCCAACTTTCACCCCCCGGTGGCTGTTACAGAGAAAGAAAAGGGTGGCCTCAGTTTTCAGACCCAGAAGCTGCAGCAGACCCATGGAGAGCTGCACACAGACCGCCAGCGTGGCGTGCCGTAAACCAAAGCGCCAGCTGCTGACTGCTTGTTTTGACCCCGTCCTGCAACAACAGCAGTGATGACAGAGAAGTCGAGATGTTAATTTAAATCAGAAGTTTCTAATTACATGTAATATTTTACAAAATTAGTCATTTTAGGGGTTTAGATGGTTTCATTGCAAATAATAAAGTTAAAAAATATATATTAAAGTTCAGTAATAAACAAAAGGTACAACAAATAACACAATAACTAACGCCTCCGAGTAATTTAAGCATTGCATGGAGAAGTGAATGAATCAAATGCACATACACAGTAAGTGTTGTTAGTCGACCTGCCGTACCGCACTTGTTTTGCATAAATTTCTACGGGGTCAAAACGATGTCCTCTGTCGCTCCATGTGTAAGTGGTCATAATTTCTTTTCTTTCACCCCACGCACCCCAAATTTCATGGTAAAGTGATGAAATATGAGATTATGGGGTTTTAATTTAGCGCGCGTTGCATGATGTCTAAAAAGCCCCCCGAGCGGTTCGAAGGTTACCACACGTTGGAGGTGATAATTTAAAAGCAGCTGTTCATCCTCACCTTTTTGTTCATGTAGAGGCTGCAAGGTATCCTTCGGCTGACTGCGTCGTTTGGGTCCTTCAGCTTGGTTTTCTGGCATGAAACAAAAATAATCCCAAACGGGTGGTTTTTGTTTGGCACCAAACAAATGTCATTGAAGGCTGTGGTGGGTATTTCTCCAGTGACCAGCCACACTTCAGTGGTCCGTCTGGGGTTGGAGCAGTTCACTGTTCTTGCTTTATAAAGTAATGAGGTGTTCTCCTGTTGAAGGAATGATAATTTATTTCTCTTTTTTCATAAGAGATGAAAGCAGCTTATCATCTGAGAAGAGCTGGGTGGAAATCGGTGCTTGAGTTCAGCTCATTCTCTGTAATATTTAATAACTGTAAATCAAAATTGTAAGGAGAGTAAATGTTGTTGGTGTGTGTTCACCGTAGTAAACTCAAGTCAGCGAAGCCATGAAACAGCTTTTGATTCTCCGTGCAGCAACACGCCTGCTTATGCAGTAGAGAATGGCAATGTGATCCCGGCATGAGCCAACTGACAAAAACCCAGCCTGCGAGCAGGAGCCTCTGCACTCTGCACTTCCCCCCGCCCAACTGCAGTGGAGCCAGGGCCTTTTGAAGCTCCTCTTCTGAGAGCCTCCCCGTTAAACATTTAACATTTAAAACTTAGGAGGGGCGGGGCAGGGTTGGAGAGACATGTGTTCACGGTCGCCACATCCTCCCGCATCTCCGCATCCAGTGGACCCTCATAATCCTACCTACCCCCTGTTGCTGCATCACCGTTCCTCACGTTTGACCCGTGCTGACAGAATGAAAGGCATCACGGAGCATCTCAATAATTTAACTGTACAAGTCCTCGGCCCCAGCTCTGATATTGCATGCTTTTGTTTGTGTGCCCCAGTGAGTACGACTGTGACTCTGTGTACTCGGGTATTTTGTTTTGTTGTTCATGCGACGCAGTTCCACTCATGTGACTGAGGCGTCCATCTGCTTCAAGTGAGGCCGCCCTGAATACCGTTTCACGCGCTTTGAATGTTTTTCCTGTATTTCTGGGTGATGTTTTTCATGTTACAAAATAACTAGTCTTATATACTGCATGGTTGATATCATAATTATACAGAATTTATTTATTGTAAGGCTTTGTGTGGCTTTGTGAACTGCACATGTGGAAGTAAAGGTTAACAGAAGCTAGACTCTAATGTGAGTCTGAACCATAAACTTTATGGAAAATATTTCCAAATTCTGAAGCCCCAATGCTAGCATTTTGGTGGCTTTTATATTGTTATATTAGTTTTTATATTGGGATGAGAGGTGACATAAACCCCCTACTGGGGCTGTCCCTTTGGAGGTGGTCCTAAGGGTTGTTGACCCACAGTTAGTCATGTGAGTCGTCACCTAAGTCGAGATGTGAACAACGGTGTGGGTCATTACTGTCATTGGGGCCCAAAGTGTAAAACCTCTATAAGACATTGCCCCTCCATCGTGTAAGCTATTGAGGTCTCACGATGGTGGGAGTTCCCAGGTTTGAAATGCCACATATCACTTAACTTCTTTAGGTTCTTCACAAACCTGAAGAAGTCCAGTTGCCTTCTTTGTAATTACTCAAGAAAACTCCTTGCGTGGCCTGTACCACACAGCAAGCTGAATTTTTAGTCAGACAGTCCATTAGAAATCACAAATGCAACTGTATTCTTCTGTATTGATATATCTGTTAATCAAAGGGGCCATAAAGACTTAACAGAAGGGAAACTAAACCATCTGGTTTACCCACTGGTTTTGTACTGCACTTGAAGCTTCAGCATTTTTTATCCCTTGTCATAGTTTTTTTTTTTTTTGAGCCAGTACCTTATAAAGATAAAAGGGTGGAGTGCTGCGTTATCAGCTAATGCTAGCAAGTTTGCTTAGCAAGCTGCATTCATAAAGTGAACGGGCTTCAGGGTTCAGTATTTTGCTCAAGAATACTTTGACATGTGGCTTGGCAGAGCTGGAGGATTGATCCACCAAGCCTTCTGATTGGTAGACGACCTGCTCTACCATTTGAGCCACAGCTGCCCCAAAAATGTACACCTAGTGCCTGTCCCAAGTCCAGATAAATGGGAGGGTTGCATCAATAATTCATGCCAAATCAATCACACATGTGGATTCGTCTCTAGCTGAAAGTACCATTTCTAAGCAACAGGCTAGTAAAATACTAGAATTTCACTCACAAAAACTGAACTGGGATGGTCTGTGCCACACAGGAAACCATAATATTAGTCAGATAACCCTAAAAATTGACCACCACCAACCACATTCACACTTAGAGTCTTGCCCAGGGGCACAATGACAGCACACGCTCAGACGGGGATTCGAACCCACGACCTCCGGTTGCAAGGTGACCACGTACCCACTGCCACCCTGTATAGTTTATTGTCAGATTTGACAGGTTTATACAACTACCACAACATGAGACAGATGTGTTGTATATGGGATAGTTCATCTTGAAGACTACAGAGCCCGCTGCTGTGCTCTGAGTGTTCACCCATTCACTGCAGAGCAGCGATTGCAGCGCAAAGGTGGATTGCAGTGGACACAGTTTGCATTATATATTAATGAAGAGATTGAGAGAACTGTAACTGTTAAACTTGCTTAAAATGGTCCACTCTCCTCTCATAAAGATGCCTGACAAAATAAGAGATAAGCAGCCCAAGCAGATCTCTTACAGTTTGCGTAGTCTCCATGTGGTGTGTCCCACTGTGGTTTATCAGAACTGCTAGTTGGATGGCTCACTCTGGAAATCACCTCCTCCCACACGTAGCCAGGGTTAAATTGTAGGAGAGCTGCATCAAACCATTTCTGTACCTTTCTGACAATCCAACCGATATTCACGCCCACTCCATTCTGTGATTGGCCAGCTGTATGGAGGCGAGGAAGAAGCCAGCGTTGGAGTTCTCACTCAACGGGGTGCAAATGGGGGGTAACCTCAGCAACCAGATTGGAATTAATTAAATCAAAGTTATTAATTGCTTTACAAACAGACTTAAATACAACACCAAATAGAGGCTAAGTCCTCAAGGAGGCACGGGGGTCTGTGGGACTGCCAAATCAAAGAAATCAATAAAACCAAAGGTGTCCCAACAAACCTCCTCTATGTGATGCCTTGCAATTCTAAATAACAAAAATAACTAACCTCCCTACCCAAACAGCAATGCAGTCTGAGCAGCATCCCCTGTTCCTAACGAAATCAAACTCAAGTATGTGAGACGTGATGAAAATTTGGAAACTAAACCCGACCTGGGTCCTTCCATTGGAATTACAATGCCTCAAAAAACAAAACAAAACAAAAAAAAACTAAGGTGCACCAAGTACTTCCATACAGAACATACAAATTAATCAGCAGGGTGCAGCAGAAACAAAATAATGAAATCTCAACTAGCACTTCTAACGTTGAAGCTATCAACCATCATAGTTGCTGCCTAGAATCCCAGTACCATTTAAATAAACAGCAGATTGTCAGAAGTGGTGACTGGTAAGATGACTGGACTGAATCAACTGCCCGCCAGTGAAGGAAAACGGGCTGCTCAGGTCCAGTGTCAGTGATGTCAGAGGTCTGCAGACCCTAAACTGCAAAAGAAGCATTAGCGAGGGCTAACCATACAGGGGTGGCATTGGACAGGACGATAACGTATCGGGCTGCTTGTATTTCTGTCACTTTGAACAATAATAAGCAGCAATATCAAAGTTTACAGAAGAGAGCAGTTCCACTTTCTACGAAAGTGGTTGAACAGCAGAACTTGTAACCTGGTTTGTAGAGAATTGTGATTCAACTAGGCATTTCAACATTGCTGCTCTTCCTAATCGGCACAGAAGTACTAGTTAGTTAAATAAATTATTCTTTTTTACCTGTTGGTAACTGCTGACAGGTAAATATTGTGATGGATTATTTGAACTTGGCCCCTCCGTTTTTTTGGAGGCCTGAAAAGGGTCAGGCCTGGTGGAGCCTTTTAAAACACGTGATCTTTTCTTTAAGGACAGCCAGTTTAGTCCAGAATCTTGGAAATCACTGCTCTTTAAGAAGGCTCAGGGAGTGTATCTTGGATATAAAAAAATACTTTCATGCAGTGAAATGACATACAATACAAAAAGGGGGTCCTGTTATTCCCGTGCATTGCACCAAGACTCCGTAGGGGTCTCCCAGGTGACCTCAGTCATGGATTAATTGCAGCTTAAGTGTGACTTTTTTCAGCTAACGCTGATCTCTGGAACTGTGGATGGAAGCTGGTTTGATGTGAATGTGTGTAGAAACCTGTGTCTATTTCAGTATTCATCTGCAGCTCCTAAAAGATTATTTCTGCACGAGAGTTAACCTGGGCTCACCAGCATTTCCCTAGCAAATGAAAAGGGATTCACTAAGCATTTGATTATGTGGAGAACACGATAACGAGAGCAGTTATATTCTCAAAGAACTGAAATCCAAGCTGTCATCATGCAGCTAAACGGTCATCATTCATAACCGATCTCCAGCATTCTCTTCTTTTGTTCTTCATAATATCCAAAGCATACAACCAAAGCTGTTGGCTCGTTATGGCTGTCAGATTTTTAGAATGTCACAAATTGGATTATGTAGATAAGTATTTCTGATGGACACAATGTCTTTGCTGAAGCATCGACTTGTGTCATGAAGACCCATCAATGTGAAGCCAACGCTGTGTTTTATAATCTCAACCCTACAACTTTAAACTTGGTATCATATATATTTTTTAACCTCTGAATCCCGCTTTAGCCATGCACGGTTTTAATTAAAGCAGTACAGGGTAATTACATTGTCATGTTTGCCAAGCAGGCAGATTGCCCATCGGTTTTTTCCCCCGCACGCGGGTGCACGAGCGACACCCTTTCCAGTCAAGTCCTCCGCTCTCTGCTGAGCGATGATGTTTATTTCCGTTTAGCCAAAGGCGGTTGAGCAGCAGCCGAGGCAGCGATCGCTAAATCCCAATCACTCCGATACTTAACTCGGTCATTATCTTGACAGGAACAGTTGCAGACGTCAGTCCTGTCTGCAGAGTCACTGCTGTTGGTTGTTGTTCTTAGCGGTGAGGGGTCTGCAGTATTTACAGAATAACTCGTGTATTTTGTTTTATAGTTTTTCTTTACAGGGCCCAGCAACATAGTTCAGGCTGTGTAGTAGGCAGTCACTGACTTGTGCTTGACATCGCACAATGGGGGAGTTGAGATTGGATGTAAGACGTGGTGGGTTATTTTTTTTTTACGTATATTTTTATTTTTATCAAAGTGTCAACGTGGTGCTGAGAATTGCTAGATTTCTGTTTGTGTCATGTCAAATAACCGGCTTCCCCCCCACCTCCCTCAAAATGCTGTTACTCTTAACCACAGAAGGAAAAAAAAAAAACAGTTGCTGTTGAATTTGTCATTTCTGTGTTCAAGGCTACAAAGCTGAAGGCCTCTTGAGCAACTATAAATATTGAAACCTCTCTGTTAACGTTTTACATATATATCTCATTGGAGCCTGAAATTGATTTGAAGTTGGCTGAAAGGAGACAAGCATTTTGAAAAGCAAGCCCAGGGGGGGGAGAGTAGTTGGAGTCTCTTTTTCTTTTTTTTTTGGGCTGAGATTAACATTCTCCTAATGTAAGATTGATAAAGGCTTGACATATCCTACTGAGCCCTATCTTTTTCCTTTTTCTTCCCTCAGCGAGTTTGAGATGTTCAGCCGCGGCAGCCTTTCTAGGCACGGTGGTTTTTGTCCTCTTTTTCAAACAAAGCTGAATGTCGGCTAATGCGTTTCCTTCAGGGTTGCTTTACTTTAAATTCACACTGTTGGCTCTCTTTACAGGTTTGAAAGTTTAAGTCGTTAATTTTCATGCAAACAACTTTCTTTGTGCGAAAGAGGAGGGATGCTCTTTTTCCATCTCATCTTTCCCTCCATCCAGCATTATTACGCTGCTTTTCTGGTGCCACTGTTTGTAATTAGTCATTTAGTCGGTCTGAGTCCAGGATGGTAAATGGAAATCAGTCCGTGGAGATTTTTCACCAGGCCTCAGGAGGGTTTGTCCCATGTTGTTGAAGTCTAAATGCTGTCAGTTTGGCTTTTGTTGCTCACTGTGCACTCCACTTGCCCTTTGTAAAAGCACATCTATGGTACTGAGGAGTTGTCTGCAAAGAATTTATAAATACTGAAGAGATAGTCCAGAATAAATGGAGTCCTGTGGAGCTTTAGCCCAGAAATGTTGAAAACATCTTCCTCAATTTTTGTTATGTTTTTAATAGATGGGGTCCAGACAAAAGAAACCGTTCCATTTTTGGATATTTTGAGGGCTCCTGATTGCAGTAAAATACTTTTCTGTAATTATGAGGGACTTGACAGCACCTCAGGCCACATTATGCTGTGCACCATTTCGATTTTATGAATTTGCAGCCATCTGATAGAGGCAATAGTTTTCCACCGCAACCAGTTGCTCCTTGTATACACGTTTACATTTGATTTATGATTTAACTAACCTTTTATTGTGAGTTATAGTTATCATTCTGAAACTGTTGCCATTTAGGGAGAGTATCCTGTCTTAACTGGACAGTCGATTAGCAGAATGTAAACATTTGATGGGCATAATTGACTTTCCTGTAAGAGGTACTAAAGACCATTAGATCAACAGTCTAATGGAACAAAAAAATTTCCTTGTTCATTTTTGGGAGGAGACAAATCCCTTGGGTGAGGAAGGGCATCCGGTGGAAAAATCTGCCAAATCAAACACGTGGAGCTACCTGCTGTGGCAGCCCCTTGTGAATAAAGGGGGCAACCAAAAGTAGCTTTCTTAGAATTGTTTATTTCAGTTTGTTTATATTTGAAATTATTTTTTGGAAACCAAGATGTTGTCTAGAACTATCTCTCTTCATTCCCTTCTTAATAGTGGAATGGCAAAAGGCCTAATCTGCGACTTAAGTGTCTGTCTGAATAGATCTGTGGTTAAACAAAAAGAAGGATTATAAGAGGCTAATTGAACCAAAGCAGAGGCATGAACAAACCAACAGTGTGTTGCCAGTGTCCTGTGTATAAGTTGACTGCTAAATGGTTGATGAATCGGCTTGAGTTCATAACTTGATATAGGAGAGGCCTGAGGCCTATCAGACAGCTACTGGCTACAGCTGCCCAAGTCAGCCTGTGGGAGTCAAAGTGATCATGGCCCTAACCTTTAAGCCCTACCAAAATCCAAACAGAGGAGTTAAAAAGTACTTCACACACCTGCACAGCTGTTATGTAACGGGAAACAATTCATAAAGATTAAAACTGTTTTCCACACATGCTTTTTAATCATGTTTAACATGGGAGTCTGTTGGGATTTACTCACTTTTGGAACAGGCTCCAAGTGGCCACTAGAGGAACTGCAGCTGCTAGCACTTCCATATTGACCAGGAAGTCAGCTTTATCTTTCCCCATTTTTTTTTAATACTGCTTCCAAGTGGCAGTTCAAATGTCAGCATATAGATTCACTTCCGCAAAGTGCCAACAAATGCACTGTCAGTGCAAACATTCTGGTGATTCTAAATTGCCCATTGGTGTGAATGTGAGTGTCAGTGGTTGCCTCTCTTCCTGTTAGCCCTGCAACAAGCTGGTGACCTGTAGAGGGTGTACCCTGCCTCTCGCCCTGTGTTAACAGATGTAAAGAAGCGCCATGAAAAACTTTTGATACACTGGGTGTTTGTATGTGCTTTTCTTTTTACAGATTTGAACTTTAAATAATCAAGTTGGAATGAAATGAGAAGAAACGTGCTATTTGCTCAGATTCATTTGAAAGCCGCCCAAACTGATCCAATTACTTTGCAGAATTGGTGTTTTTCTGTCTCGCTTTGGTGACAAGCCAAAAGGTGACCTCAGACTTGTTGTCTTGGAAATGTTACTGTGATGCATTTGCTGTATCCAGAATTGGCAAACAGCCTCAACTTTATTCACCATTTTTGCCATCTGGGACGCTGAATCAAAGATTCTTTCAGATGGAGTTGTTTGGAGCTTGTGGTTTCCTCTATTTTGTTAAAGGACGGGATAATAGCCTACAGGGGAGGACGAGGATCAAGTGAATGATTCTGACATGTTGCAACCAACCATTATAATCACAATACTGAATAAAAGCAATGGCCCAAGCATGGAGTTTTTAACTCCTTGAGAGTGTATTTGCTTCATTGGTTCAGTCCTTCCATTTTTTAGCAATATTTGTTGAGTTTGTTGATAAATATTTAATTAAAAACCAATTCCCTCCAACTTCATTGATACTATTAGCAAGAAGTGGATGTTTGCCACTGGATGCAGATGAATACTGTAATCGGCACTCGCTCACCAGTCGAGTATGGTGCTCCTCTTGGGGAGTTCTTATTTTAGGTCTTTAATTGGCTGAAGAGGCCAATTCTGGAACCGCAAACTTTCTCGCAGTGTGGGCATTGATGTGAGGTGCTCGAAGAGGGGACTCTCTCCTTTCTTTGCTGCTGCTTGCCTCTGGCAGCCTGTCTGAGATCCTCTTCATGGAGTGTGGCTCCCTCATTTAAACTGCTTTCCATTCGATTCCGTGTTGAGCAAGGTCTTCCCATTTAGAGCGGTTTATTTGGAAATTTGATTTTGGACTTGATGACCTCCTGGTGTCTGCTGGCCAGGGTCTAATTTTGAGTAGGAAACACAAAAACTTGATTCACTGTTATCTGATTTATTGAAACTGTGCGTACTTGAATGCCTACTGCACAGAAGTTGTAGCTACACAAAGGCTTTTTTTTCATACAGCCAGCACGGGTCAGTGCTGCAGACCTTTCTGCCCGAGTTGAAATTACTGCCCCAGTTGGCAGGCAGACTCCATCTAATGCATAGGTAACCTTCCTGGTTGCAAAGAAAGCTGTTTTTACACATGCACTGCAGCCTAAACTGTTCAAGACCCCACAGAGATGCATTTGAGAACTCAAAAGTTCAGACATTAAATGGCCTTTAATAAGCAGCTCCCTCATGCAAAGCCTGTGATGTCTGATAGTGTGCATGTGAGGATCGCTCAGGTAATAGTCTGACATATCACAGCCAGTGAATGTGCATCATGTGTCCTGGATGTCTGCGCTGTACACTAAGAACCACTGCTTACACCAGCCAAACTTAGATTTGCTATTTTGACACAGACTGCTGTAGACACCAAGGACAGCAATCATTCCTGTTATTCTTCTTCCAAGTCCACCTGACGGGCACGTGCAGAGTTCGCGCATTGTAATGTAAAGTCTCTGTGGACGAGTTCTGCCAGTCACAAAAGAACTGGCAGAGCCTCACACTCGCTGACTGATGATGAAACTGATGTCGCTCGGACCCTAGAGGGCTCACAGATGAGGGAAGTATAAAGCAGCGATTCTACTCTCGTTGGTGACACGGACAGCTGGAGACGCCTCAGACGAGCAGTCAGTCATGTTATTCTTTAACACCTTAAGTCCATCTAAAAGGCGCCTGCGTTGTAGGCTGGCACCTCTCAGCAAGCTTATGAGATCATAAAACAGTGGCAGGCGTGTGGATGTCTTTGTTCATCATCTGATGGAAAAATTCATGTCACTTGAACCCAAGCAAAATACAGAAACTGCAGAAGGACCTTCATGATATCCATGTAGTGTCCAAATTGAGAGACTTACTGAAGGCATTTCTAATCTTTGTCTAATCTTCCTCTCCATTAGCTGGCATTAACCCACCCCAGCCATCACCTCAACTTTGGCATGAATCCCGACCACGCCCGCAACTCGCTGTCCAACTGCGGCATCCGCCAGCCCAAATATGGAGACAGGAAGGTCCACCACATGTACATGAGGAAAAAAGGTGTGCTTCCCAAATTAAATTTTCACTGTAAAATGACCGCTCATTGCTATCAGGCATCTCTAACCCTACGTTCCGGGGATTTTTTTCTTTTCCCAGGAATTAACACATTGATTAACATCATGTCTCGTCTGGGACAGGATGACCCTTCCCCTTCCAGGTAGGCTGCCTGCGGGCACATATCTGTTCATACTATCACTGACCACAGGAGCAATCAAAGGACGATTCTTGTGGTTTAATATAGAATCCGGCAGGCCTGCTGACAAGAAAATTAAGTTCAAACTGTGAAAGCAAGGGATTTAGAAGGTGAGCAGGTGTGTGTGTGTGTGTGTGTGTGTGTGTGTGTGTGTGAGAGAGAGAGAGAGAGAGAGAGAGAGAAAGTGTGCGTATGCATGTGTGAGCCAAGCCTATCTCTCTGGCTACCTCTTCAAATATCCTAAGATCTCCACCTTTCCTTCCATCTCCTCCCCATCCATAGGATCAATCACAACGAGAGACTGGAGTTCCTTGGTGATGCTGTTGCTCGAATTCCTCACCAGGTGAGAAAGCGCTCGCGACTCTTTGATAGACGCCCGCGCTAATTGAAGCAGACGGAGAACACTATTATCGGCCTTTGTCTCCTTTTTCCTTTTTCACCTTCTCATCTCCACTTCTCCCTCTTCTCGTTGTCTACATCTATCCTCGTCCTTGGTCACAGCCACGCTCTTCTCCATACTTTCAGCTCATTGAAGACAGTGATTTACTGGTAATTGGAACTGGGATGTAAACCCCACCCCTCCCACCTCCTCCACCTTACCCCTCACGCCGCCCTCAACCTATTTTAGCAGCCTGAAATTCTCCATGACAACTTGCAATTAGCTGTCTGGAATTGCTGTCTGGAATGCTGACTGTGTTATTGACTGCCAGGCAAGTGCGGACGCTGCTGTCCAGCACTTACCTAAGCACAGTGCAGACTGCTCATTATATATAGCTGCTACTAATCTCAAGGTAGCTGCCCACCTACCTCCTCGCTGTTCTGCCACTTATTCCTCCTCCTCCTCCTCCTCCTCTGAGCGGAAATACTACAGCATGTAAGAAAAGGGCAGAGATTAGTAATGGCTACAGTTAGATCACAAGTTTTTGGACAGTGACACATTTTCTTTTGTAATTTTGACTTTCTACACCACGACAGTGTTTAAAATCAAACGATCAAGGTGCGATTGAAGTGCAGACTTTAAGGATTCATTAGCCGCCATTTTTATGCATAGTTCCCTATTTTCAGAGGCTCAGAAGTAGTTGGACGCAACTGAGGCACGTTCCCTTGTTATTTCTCAACAAATTAAGCAGATTAAAGGTCTGGGGTTGATTCCGGGTGTTGGTAGGTTTTCACTGGAGTTCAGCGCAAGGGAGGCCGTCGTTAGGCTGAAAAAAAGGTTCTTTGGACAGCTGAAACCAAGATGTACGTGATGATGAACAGCTCGTGATCCGAAATGAAATGTCACGGCATCTGTGGCTGCCAATGGAGCTGTGACTGCTGATGGACGTGGCGGGATGATTTCAGGGCGATACCCTCTGCTTAGATTGAGCCAACTGCTGCAAAGCCGATTGGACAGCAGTTCACAGCGCAAATGGACCCAAAGTGTACTGCAGAAGCAACGCAAGAGTTTGATTAGGCAAAGGAACTGATGTAATATTTAAATTATTAAAAATAATATCAATCATGTTAATTTGCACTTCAATCACGTTTTTGTTGGTTAGATTTTAAACTCCGCCGTGGTGTTGCACGGAGGCAAAGTTGTCCAAATACCTATGCAAAAAAAAATGTCCTTTCTCACTGTTACATCACTTCCTCCTCCTCCTCCTCCTCCTCCGCCTCTGAGCATAAATGCTGTAACGTGTAAGAAAAGGGCTTTTCTCTCTCCGCGAGGTGTAGCCTTCACACGCATACATGCACATTGAAAGGAAGAATAGATTTTTATCGGATTTCCATTTGCCCAACAGCATAACTTCTGCTACCAGAATTTAATTTGTAACCCTCGATGCTAGCGCTTCCATAACACCCAGGAACAGGATTAAACCTTAATAGGAGCTGACACTGAGTTACAAAGGATACTGCTGCAGCTCCTTATGCACCAGGAACTGTGTTACAAAGAAGGCGGTTAGCCTCCGTTTCTCTCGGTATCTCCGGGCATGTTTTGCTACCCCCCCCCCCGCCTTCCTTCTTTGATTGTTAGTGTCTGACGAGACATGCTTGGCCTACGCTCTGGCCCTCTGAATTATTTATCAGCCTCTTGTCCAGTTAAATGGGTACAGCAGATTCGGCCAACTGCCTCGTGCACCTCCAGCGTGCACTGCCCTTGGAGGCTATCTGTGTCTCTGCTGTCCAGCCAACAGAATATCTTTGCACGTTTGTATAGCTCCAGTGCTGGGAGTCGGTGTTGGGCAGAGGGGAGCCGTGAGAATATATATATATTTTTTTTTACAGGGGTAAACAGATGATGTAAAGAAAATAAGCCCACGTGCAATATTTGTAAGTAAATATTTCATCAGAAGCAGCTATTTAAGTCCAGGTGTTTTAAATTAGTAAGAATTATTAAAGATAAATGCTCGGAAAGTCATGTTTGGAGCTGTGTTACGAAAACCGAGGCACGGGTGGACGCATTGATTCAGTTTCTTTATTTTTGGGCCAGAAAGTACTGCAGAACATGTAAGAACGAGGAACAGGCCGTGGATGAGCTTCAGAGCCGGTGTCTGGAAAGAGCCACAGTTGGTGGAAGCTATAAATACGCTATGTTTTCCTACCTGAAGATTGAGTCCAGTGCATCGGTTTGTGTGACTGACACTTCGGCTAGCAAACCAAGGGTCTCTGGTCTCATTATTTTCCATTATACTAAGTGGGCTTTATTAATTCCAAGTGTTTTGTTTCCACACTAAGATCACAATACCCTGACAAATGGACCTCTCGTGAATTTGGAAAACACAGAACAGCCACCTGCTTTCCTGCCTTTGCATTGATTAGAAATGACTGAATTAAATGGCCTGTTTTAATTCAAATGAAATCAAATGACACGCCGCAGTTAGGGAGACGCCGGACCATAATGAAAATGGAACCTGCTCACGCGGAACCCAGCTGTGGAACCACTGAAGCGTCCGCCGCCATTTCTGGGTTCCAGCACAGACCTGGAAAGGCTGGATATCTTGGGAAAATTAATTAGTTGGCCTTGAAGAGTTTGGAAAAGGCAGGATGAGGCAGCGAGAAGGCGCATTAAACTTCTTAGACAGACCAGGGCTGGCAAACTCATTCACGTGCAGCACAATTTGATTTCAAGTCCTGTATGACAAGTTTTTAAAGGAATACACTATTTTAGCCCGAACGAGTGTAAGCACATCCTGACGGTGTCACATTTGTCAAATCCTTCATTTACAAAACAACCGATGAGCGTTTTAAGGGGAAAACAGGCAGTTTGCTTTCAGTCAGTCAAAAACGGTGCTGGCATGGCTTCTCGATTTAACCAATTCATTTTCTTTGTCAGTAACAAATATGCAAAACTGATGATGATTCAGACCTCTGGCTCGGGAAAAAAAAGGGGTATAAAAATGAACCAAATTAAAGAAAATCCAGAAGAAATAACATTTAAAATGAATTAGACAGGAAGCATTCATTAAATTGTGGCTCAGTAGAAAGTCGGCCAGTAGAAAATAAAGGTTGTATTTATTTATTTTGCATTATGTCATCGGTTATTCCACCTTTTTAAAGCCTTTCGTTTCCCCCTTCAAACCATCTTTAAACACCTTGCTAGTGCAGACTTAATGAAACAAGTTACCGCAAGCTGTAAGTGTGATCTGATTGGCCCATCGGCAGATATGATGCAATAAAATGGGTCACATGAAATAAAACTGCAACAGAGACGTGGCATGAAACCAAAATCACACGAACACACCTGCGTCACTCCCTCGGCTCAACAGCCTCACCTTGACGTTGTGTGCGAGGTTATGGGATTTTCACACAGCGTCCGGACTTTTTCCGAGTTGGGTTTGTGCAGAGGCGGGAGCGGGGAAGTAGCATTTGAAAGGGATTTAGGGATGCAGCAGTCATCAGCATTATTTAATTATTTATTTCACCTTTTAGAGTCTTTAAACGCGTCGCTAATGCAAAATTAATACGACACAACAAGAAACATCAGCCACTGCAAGACGTAAGCCTCATCTTGCCACGCCGTCAGACAGCCAGCACGGTCTCACGGCACTTTGTGGGGCAGTCACATCCTTTTAATCTGCTGATTAAAACATTTCCGTACGTCCAGCATTATTTTTGCATCCGCCCTCGTGTGTGTGTGCTCGTTCACGCCCATGTGCACGAAATGAATATTTTCAGCTTTTAAAAGGCAAAAAAATAAATAAATAAATAAATCGCTGCTCACGCCAGTTTGAGTCATGCACAGATTTTTTTTTGAATAATTTTAAAACACGTTAATTCAAAATATTTTGCTCGGTTGCGTTCAGTTTGTGAGGTCTCGGCATTAAAAACCTGTAGGCTAGGTTGCTGTCAGGTCTTTTAAAGCTTTGCTTGGTTCATTGCCGTGACTATCCCCCCTTTATCTAAAATAAAATACATACCGCAGAGGTGAAAAGTACTTCCTATTAAATTAGATTACTCATAATTTCGTGCTCACTGACACAAAAAAAATGGAAATTGGTGTCCATGAAAAAACCAAGTAGATTGCTTTTCACATTTTGTTATGGCAACTTCAACAAACGCCGATACTTGGACCATTTGACAGTGCATCATTACAAGAGAAATACTGGTATTTATGACAACCTGCAGCACAAGCTGCAGTCCAAAATGACGCCCTCCTCTGCAAAGCCGTCCGCTGGACTGAATTAGAGCCTTTGGTGGGCTGGTTCTGGCAGGTGGATTGTCTGTTTGTCATCGCTGTTTCGGACAGTTGTAGGCTGACTGTTCTTCAGTGCACATTCTCGTGTGCGTTGGTCCGAGCGATAGCGTTCAGTAGATCATATTTGTCATTTTTCAGATGAGAAATTTTTAAGTGTGCACTAAAAATCGTGAAATCAGCGATTGAACTGACTTGAACCTGTTTTGATTTTCTCTCTTCGCAGTGTTCACCTGTACTACCTTTTTCCCAGCTTAGAGGAGGGCGGCCTGGCCACCTACAGAACAGCCATCGTACAGAACCAGCACCTGGCCATGCTAGCCAAGGTAAACCTCCTCCAACTCATTACAAGTCCTTCCTCCGCGGGTCAAAATGGTGTAAGGTGTCAGATCTGACAGGAGAGCATGCTGCAGACAGTCTTATTGTTTTCTGTCTTGCTGTTATGACTTTGCTCCTTTCTAAGCAGGCACAGGGGAGAAGAGTAATTTTGTCTTGCTGCCATTACTACCCCGTTTTTGCCCCCTCAGGTTTGTAATTGGAGTTAAAAGGTTCTTGTTTTGGAGGACTAGACGAGTGCGGCTGGGGTCCCTATGGGCCCCCAGAGGTCTTCCTGAAACACTCTCCAGTTCCTGTTATCGCTAGGCCCCCTTGCTTCCCTCCTTCTCTCTCTTGCTGGCAGCGTTGTAGAGCCAAGCTGTACTCACTGGCATGTTTGTAAAGAACACAACAATAATCGTCCCGTGATGTGGAGAAAGCAATTAAAAACTTCAATCTTTCATGTTGCTCCCTGCTGAATACAAAGATGCAGCCGCCCGAATCTGCATTAGTGCTGTGTAGCAGTTTGGCTTGTTTCAATTTGCCGCTCGCGGTAAAGTGAGTGTGATACAGTGTTCGACGTTGCCAAGTTGTTTACCAGGCTCCTCTAAAGCCGTCTGCTCAAGAACACTCGCAATTATCTTTCAAAAAATATCTTGAGTGAGCAACGGCACAATCCGCCACTTCACTTGGAAGGCTTAAAAGTCAGAACGGGTTCCCTCTGAGTTGGAGTATTTATGAATTGTGATTTAATTTGTGTGTGCAATCACCGGGGGTGGGATACCACCAACAGTTATCAGCCATAATTAAATAGCACCCTGACTGTTTTTTGTTGTCTGTAGTGCACTGCCAGTAAAGTCAAGTTGGGCTACTTTCGACTTGGCTCAGAGAAATAGTTGCAGAAAGTTTGCCTGACCCACAGTCTCTCACATCACAGCGCCCAGTCGCATTATATGCAACCTATGCAGATTATTATTTGTGACATGCCGTGTTGTCACGCAGTTTTATAACACCAAAAAACTTTACTTCAGTTCTACTGTGTAGACATTTAGTATTTTCAGGCCTGCATCACCGATGTAAGTTTTAATCATATTTCTGCATTTAGCCCACTGGATGCTGAAGTTCCAGTCTAAAGGATCGACTGTAGCACTTTAGCGGCCGTCGTGTATTTGTGTTTTCCCAGTGCTGAAGTAAACAGCCAATGCCAGCAAGCTTGGTTATCAAGGTGTAACCATGGACTATACTGGGTAGGGTACATAGACAGAGATTTCTCCTACTTAGTGCTAATAAAATACAGATAAATCACTTGGATTTTGTTCACTAAAGCTGGAGCACAGAACACCTGGAAGACGGTTAACTGCACTTCGAGCCTTGCTATTTGTCTGATAATTGCTTTAAAAGCTCCAGGCACCAAAACATGGTCCAGAGGTCCAGTTTTATGACTTGAATTGGCTGAGGCAACGCCTCACCTGTGGTGGCATCCACCTGTCAATCAAAGTTGCCACCGCCGGAATTTTAAGCCTACAGCAATCGAGTTATAAAAGAAAATTCAGCCTGCAGTCTCCCTCCGGGAATTTGCTGACATTTGTGAGTCCTTACATTGTTTTTATGATTATCATTCCTTATATTGAGAAGGCGATTCTTATTCTCTCGCTGATAAATTCAAAAACCGCAGCGAAAAAGTAGCCGGAAACGTACGGGACAAATCGACTGCGCTGACGAGGCCAGTCACAATCGCTGCAGGCAGTGTTGACCTGATGTGTAGTTACATTTCTCAGGAGTTGCATATCAGGTTAAGCAATACGTAACTGAACGAAGCAGAACTTACAT
>JAMQGT020005346.1:0-11476 GCA_024447675.2 Pterophyllum scalare
TAAGATAAAAATGTGAGGCAGAATTACTTTTTGCTAAAGATGTGGTTCAACTTGACTTCGGCATTTTTTTTTAATTTTTTTTGCAGGGGAAAATATTTGAGGGCATTGTTCATTTTTATCTTAGGCATCAAAACTTTATGGGATCCAGTGGAAATTTCATCTACAGCAAGCTATAAATATTCCCATTGTTAGACTGAGTTATCCATTCAACAAATGCTCGTCTGTTTGCATTTGAATGATTACTGGTGGGGCACCGCATACTTGTCCTGTGCCAAAAGCACACTGAGGAAGACACTTGTGCACCACACGTCTGCGCGGCACATTAAATATTAATTGAAGCCCGACTGTGTGTTCTTTTATTTATTCAATATTTCACCCACCAAGATTCAATGTTTGAGTTAAAAAGTTCTTTGAAGCCCATTGTTCCATCACATAGGGCTTTAAAATGCCCACGGGTCAGAAAAACCTCTGCAGTTACACTTTGTTCCTTCCGCCTTCACCGTAAACGCAGACGAAATGCTGCTTTTGTACTGCTGCGCTCATTTGGTGTGTTGACACATGCGGCGCTTTTGAGTTCTAGTCTTACTCTTCTTCTCTATTCTAATATCTTTTCCACTTTATAGTGCATATAATATCAACATTCTGCCACTCTCTCAGAGAGAAATGAGGCACGTTACATCAGGGTTAAGAGTGAAAAAATATGAAGCTTGTAAAGTTCTGTGAAACCGCGCTGTGATATTTTAGTAGGGAAATTAGATTTTCAGCAGTGCTCTCACTTGGATTTGAACATGAAAATTAGCTGTGAATTCTTGTATTTTACGCTATCAATAAAACTACAAAGGGGATGACAACTGGAACTCAGAATGATGCTTTTATGTCATAGAAATAATATGACTGTGTAAAAAGCTTGGAAAAAATGGTGAACGTGGGTATTGTATGATCAACAAATGTTAAGACATGCAGTTTATCAAAACCTATCTAATAAAAAGGCTTTTGAGACTGATTAATTTCAGGGTACATTATTGTTGCTAATGGATTCAAGTCTGGGAGTGTTACTACAGCTATAGAATAAATAAGCCTTTGTTGCAGTTTGCTTTGTACTGTGAAGTGCTGCCTGATCACAGAGCATAGCCCTGTACACAGCAGACTTATCCTGCTGCTTCCATCAGCAGTCAATAAACACTAATGACCTGGTTCCACTGGCAGCCATACATGCCCATGCTATAACACTGCCTCCACCATGTTTTACAGATAATGTATGCTTCAGACCGTGATCTGTTTCTCTTCTTCTCCAAACTTTTTCTTCCCATCATTCTGGAATAAGCTCACCTCAGTTTCATCAGTACAAACATTGTTTTTTTTTTTACAGAACTGTGCCATCTCTTTGAGCTTGTTTTCTGTCAAAGTCTAATCTGGCCTTCTTGTTCTTGAGTGTAACCAGTGGAAATCCTCTAATTCCATTTGTAAAGGCGTCTCTTGATTGCAGATTTTGACAGTGATATGCCTACCTTTGAGGCAGGCACTGATATTCTTAACCGTGGAAATGATTCTGTCATCGTGCACTTTAGTTGTCTTCTTCTTGATTTAGCCACTCCTAACGGTTTTGCTGTGTACAGGTGTCACGGGTTTGGTGCTGAGGACTCAAAGCAGAAGCAGAGGGATCGGTTTTAGTGCACGGTTTTATTTACAGTGATGAAAGGTAGCACGGCAGGCGGGCTTGGGAATGGAGGGGAAAGGGACTCCGGTGATGGAAGAGGTGACTAGGGCTCCAGGGGAGATGTGGTGAGCAGGCCGTGAGGTGGGCGTTCGGGGGAGAGTGGGCTGCGGTCTCCAGGAAGACTTCCACTCGAACTGGGAGGAATCTGGACACAAAGGAAACACAGGAGAGACTCACGGGATGATGGCCGAAACTAACTGGTTCACAGTCAAGGATCCAGCGACGGGTGGAAGCCAGCTGCCAGCTTAAGAAGAGCCAGGTGACGAGCTGATCGGGAACAGGTGTGGAAAACCGCTTCCATGACATCCGGCCCGGGATGGGGGAGACACATAACCAAAACAGCTCCAGTAAGACGCGCCCACCAACATACACACACCCACACACCAGGGAGAGAAACAGAAAAGACAAAACACAACATCACAGCCAGGGACCATGACAATAGGATAGGTTTAATTTTTTTTCAGCCTAATGAAGGCCCCCTTCATTTGCATGGTGAACAGTGAAAAGTTAGAAAATACAAATGCTTCATTTGTTATGGAATAACAATAATAAAGCTAAGTTTGAGTCTGGACTGTTTGCATTTAAAATACACTGTGATGGTGTACAGAGGCAAAACTACAACCACTGACTTTGGCCAACAAATTATGCACTACTTGTAAAACAGTGAGCAAACAGACTAAAATGCCATACAGTAAAATAAACTAAACAAATAGCTATCAGTGCCCTGCCTGCTTTGAGGTAACATTAATTTGAGTTCTTAAGTTAGTACTTTGCTTATGAAGCAGCTAACAGTCATCCATCTCTTTTTATCGTTTCCACAGATAATAAAGGTTATAGCAGGCCTTCTAAATCAGCGATTAAAATATACAATACTGCAGGGTACTTGAAAAGTGCAGTACCCACACAATTACAAAACAAAACAAAAGCCACAGCCACAACTGAACCCAACAATCTCAGTCACATGGAAAGATGGGGGAAAAAAGCACCATCATCCAAGTATAGGGACTGGAGTTTTATGTCTGTGCTTTTATTTACCTTATTTAAAAAAATTTTTTTTAATGAAGCTGCAGTTGTTCACAGATAAATTATTTTTCCACTTGTAGACTTGATAACGCTTGTAATAAATTAACAACGATTGCGGTTTAGGAGTGTACCAACATCAGCGCAAGGTTTATTCTTAACCCTCTCCTCTTTTCTTTTTCATAATCAAAATACTTAGATGATTGTTAGCCCTGTGGCACTCTCAAAAAGCACCAAAAAACATCACAGCCGCCCACCACCGGCAAGGCATTAGTATGCAACAGATGTTGTGAGGCATTGGAGTTTCTCTTTCACAAAGAGTGCAACAAAGAATGGAAAACAAACTGATGTACAGATGTACTTGACAGCAAAAGAGAGAGCAGAAAGGGGTTGGAGAAAGCCAGTGATGCTGAGCTCTGCTTGTCTGAAAACTGTCTCTTCACTAAGCTGGGGGTAAATTCAGCTGCCACAGGTGATATTCCTGATGTGAAGAAGACAAAGAAGCTAAAAGGAATGTTTTTTATGTTTGAACCGTTCATAAATGATCATAAAATTCAGGAACTCCTTGTGCTCGGGCTTGGAGCTGGAGGGAATTTTCTAAAATGTGCTACCTTTTATGAGCTTCGTATCTGCTTTTTGATGCATTTGGTCACTGCAAGTGGGGCTGAAGTCATTTTGGACAGCATGGTGCTCACAGTGTGCCCTGGCCTTTGGGATAATCCGACATGATCCAAATTTAATGTGCAGTGAGCATCTCCGAGAGACGGAGGGAGCAGGAGTTGATGCATAATTCGCTGCCGTCATCATGAAGATGGAAAGCTGGAATGACTTCTCAAAACCATTATGTTGACTGTGATTAGGGTTGATCTCTTCTTGCCTAAATAGATGCCAGAGAAGGCGATTTCACAGCAGTAAAGAAGCCACCCGTATGCCTCAGTTCTTCCCGTGTTGAGGTTGTTTGGGTCATGACCTGTGTTGTGATTGAATTTCAACAGCAGACAATTCAGTGATCAAATGTGATTACCTGCTGTTTTCAGACACAACGATAAATCTGTGTCTCACTTAAGCTGGTTCCATCCGCTATGATCATCGACTTTATGCTTAAACACAGCTGTGAATTATGCCAGTGCACCATTTTTTTTTTTGGGTACTAGCTCCCACGCAAAAAAAAAAAATTTATGCCAGACATGAATTAAATATAACAAAAATAATGAGCAGGCAGCATTTGCAGTGGCTGTATATTTTTTTTCCCCTCACAAATAATGGGGTAATATTGCAGACATACCTGCCTCCAGATTAAATTTACACCCCAATTTTAATGGATGTGCTTTATTTATATGGAAATAAACAGCACGATCATGAATGTTAAGACCATATCCAGAAGTTGGCAAATGAGCAAGTGATGAAAGCCCCTTGCTTTTCCAGCTCGCTGTTGCTCAGCAGTCGTAATAGCACCACCGAAAACTTTGACCTGAATAACAGCAACGTGCATCCCAGCTATTGTAACATGAGCATAATGGATTTCCTCCTAATAACTGTTTTAATGGACTCATTTGCATAAGGAAATGAGTAAATACACTATATTCGCTATCTAAAAATAGCAGTAAATATGGAATTTCATTGGCTGTGTAAAAATTGAATTCTGAAGAAGATGAGTGAAGCTGACACCTGTGTCAGTTTTATTTTCCCCCAGCCAACATGGAACTCAGTATTTCTGACTCACAGGGTTGCACATATATATATATATATATATATATATATATATATATATATATATATATATATATAGAGTTTTACAAGATTCTGGAAGAGTTTGAGGAGCTGAACCATTTGGGGTGATAAATAAAACTATTCTTTTGCATAGCTGTGGTCAAAATCATGCTTTCTCTAATAATTACAAACATACATGTATCTTGACCTTCGGACAGATGCTACCCAATGAGAGATTAGCATGTTTGAACTGCTCTAGTTTTGTCAAGCTTTGAATTTCTGCATACAGCGGCTTGAAATGAGTTACAGAAAGCTCTAATAATAGTACAGACAATGCTAGCAGTCATGTGTAACCACAACTGTGCATAAATTTTTAACTTTAATGCACTTAAAGCAAGAGGGATTCTATGACATTTACCCCCTGTTCGGTTGTAATGAAGGCAGAAATTGGCTTTTGTTTGTAGCAGGTTCATTCCATGAGAATTAATCAGTGCCTCTCACATGAACCCCCTCTAATCAGAGGTTGTTTTTTTTTTGTATAGTTACTGGTAACTAAATAAAGGACAGATCCACAATAGATTTTCATGGCTGAAAACATATTTAGGATCTGGATAAAAAAAATAAACAAAACAACTGCACCCAAATCAGTTTTACAGTTAGATCCATAGATATTTGGACAGTTTTATAATTTTGCCTTTGTTATTTCATGACAAGTTAAGTGGATAAAAATCAGATAAAAGATCGGCAACTAACTTACATTTTTAGCTATTCATTGGAACTCTCAGTATAAGGTCTAAAGAGAGGATTATATCTTGGATGTTTTATCTATTTGCTGATGATTCAGTGGAGAAAATATCAAAAAGTGCATTTTCACATATCATGTGGGATACGTGGTTGGCCCTTACAAGTTGATATGAAATGGAGGCCAACACTGATGTTGGCGCAGCATCCACTGTATAACGCAGCAGAGAGAATGCTGGAATTGCAGAAATTGCCTGTAAGGATTGGCCGTGTCTGTCAAGTTTTCAAAAATTAGGTGCTGCCTTACTTTTGGCTGCAGAAAGGGTGGACAGTTCTGGACAGGAGCACACATGATGAGCACTTGTTGAGATCTTGATCAGTCTGCAGTGCATGCGAAGGCTCCATAATGCACGTGTTCAGTCCACAGTCAGTTTGAAGGTGGTGGATAACGCAAGCATCAGAAAAATGGTGAAAATACCTTAAGTGCATTCCATTTTATAGCCCTCCTGCAACCATCCGCCATGATTTTTAGTGAGGACGAGCAGCATACGCGGGTCTCACTCCTCCACATCCGCTGCCAGTATGTTCTAGCAGTGGAGCGATACGCCGCCATCTGCAATGCACGTGCTCAGCACCTCTCTGCAAATGTCTGCTGTCTGCATGCACACGTCCTCCACCTTGTTAGAATTATTGTGTGAACATTCTTCTGTTTACACTGAATTATCAGATCTTCTGTTTTTATAAGTTTTACATTACATTGTTGTTTTATTTTGAAGTCTGCAAGAAACACATTCAAACATTTACACATATAACATACATACACATTCGCACATATAAGATGCATATAAGACATGGACTTTCACGTGTGTCATGTACACCATGTAACGTACACACATTCCACTGTATGCTTTTACCATATATGGTTAAGGAAGAGCCAAGAATGCTGTTTATTACATGCTGTAAAGTGAGTTTTATGTAACCCACGTGATTTTACTGTGAAAGTCTGGAATAAAACCGCTGCAAGGAAGCTGACGCTCAGGAGACCACTTCCTCTTTGTTCAGTGAAAGGTCACTTCCCTTGACTCGAGAGCTGAGCTCAGAGGACGAGGTTTCTCCTCTTTGTTAATTTTGAATGATTTGAACCGATCAACCTTGCCGCAGAATTTTCCGCAAAATGTAGAGCTTGCCATGATTCTTTGTATTTCCGTGAGTTTCCAGCAATAATTTTCTGGCAGTGCCGCTGATATGAACAATCTTAAGCCACTTAAGCATGTTGCGTTTGCTACAGCTGCAGAGATTGGCGCTTGAGTAAATTTATTTTATAGAGATTTTTTTTCAGGATGTTGACATTTACATAAAAAACAAATGAACCTGAAACATTCAAATACTTGTGACTGTGCTATGTTTGCTAGCTAAAGCTGACGAGATCTGTGTCAGTCAACTTTTTTCTAACTAGCAAATTACACACATGTCAGCTAGAAAAGAGGGACCTGCTTTTGTTTACCTCTGTGTGAACTGAAAAACCTGCTGTTCCTAAAAATCAATATGAATTTCCAGGGATAAATTTATCACCAGTATCTCAACACCATTGCCAGAGTAACCACCAGTTAACGCCATTCGTTGCACGTCATATAAAAAGAAAGAAAGAAAAAGATTGACACTAAAAAAGAAGCCCCCATTTTTAATTAATAAAAACAGAGGCTTTGTAGATACATGGGCTTTATCTGACAACGACACTTTGAATTTCAGTCACCACTGATGAAAAATGAACAAAATCAACTCCTTTAAGCCCGGTCAGGGGAAAGCTCTGTTTGCCTATCTGTGTGTACACGTTTGTTGGGGCAAACACAACGTGAATTATAGAAACAAATATTTTGCATGTTTAACTTTGGAGAGGGGGGAAATGGATTTCCAGCTGTTCAAGTGAAGTCAGAAAGATCACTGCCAAACAAAACCATTAAAAAAAACCACAATGCGGACAAACACAAACAATCTCTGCTGCGGCGAAATTGCTTGTCTTTTACTCGTGCCGTGTAATTTATTTTAAGACTGTGGAAGATAAAGGAAAGATCTATCCATTTGGCACGTCAAAGGAGGGCAGTGGCACAGATGCACAGTTCGTTACTACTGGGCTGATAGAAGTTAGGAGGGATGAGGAAAGGGACTTGAACCACAGTGAGTCCACAACTTCTGCAAACACGTACAGACCACAGAACAGGCCAGACTCATACCTCAGACTGCCTGAAGAAATGTAAGACACCCTTGTAACAGGTTGTAGAAATTCACTTAAATGGTTGTGAAGCTCACTCCTTAGAGTAAATACATGCAGATGGGTGACATGTTGAAGGTAAACCCACCTAAAACATAAGTAAGGTGTTGGGCCTCTATGTGCTGCCAGTGGTGGGATGAACACGAGCCTTTCTTTGGATGTTATCTCATTTGGTGTTTTGATGATGGTGCTGGAGAACACTGCCCAAAATGTTCCACAGCAATTTAACTGGGATGAAATGTAGTGACAGCAGCAGCCCGAGTATATGATTCACCTCTTTCTTTCATACTCAATCTGTCGTGGAATAGAAAAAAAAAAAAAAAAAACTCCCATTGGAATGTCAGTATTCCTTCACAGGATAAAAGAAACAGCTTTGTATTGATTAGAAGCGACCCTTCCCTCAAAAAGGACAAATGGATCCATGCTAGCATTTGCGACTCATCTGTACATTTACATGCACTCATGGTCACTTTATTAGGTACAGCGTGCTCCTTTTGCCTTCAGAACTGCCTTAATTCCTCATGGCACAGATTCAACAAGGAGCTAGACACATTTCTCAGAGATAGGCTGTGGCATTTAAGTGATGCTCAGCTGGTAATAAGGGGTCCAAAGTGTGCCAAGAAAATATCCCTGACAACAGGATGGATCCGTGCTTTCACGTGGACACGAAAATACTGCAAATGCACCAAATTAAAAGACTATACTATAGCTGTGTGTTTGTAAGGCTTACTAAGATGGAGGGATTGTCTTTTTATTAATGTGACAAAGAATTTATGAATGAATACTCAAGTAAAAATGGATGAAGTATATGTAGAGGAGGGGTTAAGGAGCGTGAATTTTTATTTGATTACTAGGCAGCCAGTCTGGGTTGCTCCTGAGAAAAAGAGATAAAGCTAGTGGAGATGGTACAACTCAAATCACTGCTTTTATTAATTTGCAAATGTTCACATTATTCAGTCATTTGTGCATAACTTTGTTGGTTGATGTGCATTCCCATTAAATCTTGATTCTATACTGTAATTCATTATGATGTAAACATGGTTCAAAAGCCAAAGTCATTTTACTTTTGGACACATGCTGTAGCGAATACAGCAATAATCTTCCATAATCCTCCAGAAAGGATAAAATTACACTTAATGGTGCTGGTATTATCACCCAGTGCTTTCCATAATCAGAACAGCCACTGTTGTTTGAGTTTTTTTTTTCTTTTTTTCTCTTGATAATATACGTTATCAATAAATGTTTGCGATTACACAGAAATTCCTCGGGTGCTTAAAAAATAAAAAATAAAGCAGAGGCGTTTAAGTGAAACTTTTTGTGTGTATCAAAGAGAGGATAATTTGTGCAAAAGGGACAACAGAAAACAATGAAAGTAAGCTTTTATCAAATCTTACCTCTAACTTAAAGTATATATTTTTTTATTTTAAATCACACAGCCCGTAGGATTGTGCACACACTTCATTTTCTATGACAGGATGACATCAGACAAACACAAGGATTTAATATGCAATAGGCACAGCTCATCACATCTCCTCTGGAGACTGAAACTGTTTTTCCCAATTAAAAGCCATTAGATCACAATGAAAAAGCAATTTTCAAGTATTTGTACCTAATGCAATTGTAAATGATGTTGCAAGTAGAGTTAATTTACACCAGTTTCCCCTCTAGACAACAGGCAATTTCTACTCTTCTCTGCTTGTACTATGCCATTTTCAAATGTTCAATACTGTGAGGAGGCGGGGAGGAAAGGAATACCGGGCTGAGTTAATTGGTGCAAAGGAGAACTTGGTAGAGTGTTTCAAATCTACATTTAGAGTATGAACAAACTTAGTTCATCCACAGTTTTATCTTGAGCTTGTTAACCCTCACGTTACCAGTTTTAGAGACTAAAGTGACTAACACAAGTGGGGTCTATTTGTGTGTGGATAGTGGATGTTCTGAAATGTTGTAATGTCATAAAACAGCACACCTAAAGGCAGGGTACACCCTTTACAGATTGCCAGCCTGTCACAGGGCTAACATAGAGAGACAGACAACCATTCACACTCACATCCACACCTATGGGCAATTTAGAATCACCAAATAACCTAACCCCACTAATTGCATGTCTTTGGACTGCAGGAGGAAGCCGGAGTACACGGCAACCTCTGCAAGCATATTTATGGCATTCTATAATCTAAAGCAGTGCAGCATGCTTGACTGCTCTAGCAAAGTGGCTGCTTTCAAAGCTGGTGGGATTTGGAAAACTCCAATATATAGGCAACTCTTTAGACAGCAAGTGAAGTCATCATCAGTGACAAGACGTATTTGTAAAAGGTGATTCACTTGAACAAATTACATATTTTGACTTCAAAGACAAAAACATTGCAAAGATGGTGCCAGAGGACCGCAGCAGGCGGGGCCCACAGGAAATCCGAATATATAAACAGAAATAAAATCAGTATAACAACCCTGTGCCCCATTACAGATTTATTCAGTCAAAAGTGGTGCTGCAGAAAAATGTGAACATATCTGTATGTTGAATGGATAATTGTTTTGTAAAATGGAAAAAAGGTATTTAGACTTTTTACTTAATTAAAAATTATATTCATACTGAAGTAGCTTAATAGTACACAGGCTGTACAATCAAAATGTTAAAGTAAACATACTCATTATGTGGAATGACACTTTTTATAATCATATACATTATATTATAGGAACAAAACTATTGATTTATTGATGCATGTATATCTCTTTAATGTTAAAGCTGTTATTAATTGTTATTAAGTTGATATTAATTATATATTTTTCAGTAGCTTAATGTATAATAATGCAATTAATCTGAAAAATAATAAGTAACTAAAGCTTTAAAGTAAACCATATGGCATACAAAGCATAATATTTGTATTCAAAATATAGTAGAATAGAAACAGAATAGAAAAGAATAGACACATTAGTAAAGTAATGTTGCATGGTCCTATCCATGCTCATCCAGTGGTGCTGGGCAGTGCAAGGTCAACAGCACTCACGTGTAAAGGATTCAGTGGGAGGGCTCGTGCCACCCCATGTCCCCCTTTCTGGACACACCTCTGTTGCCTGCCTGTTGGCCAACTCCCCTAAGCTTTAGTCTTTGACTAAACGATGACCCATTCATCCAGTGAACCTTCAAGTAAATCTTACTTCCCTGACTCTAACAGAGGTCACGCTCTGCGGCATCGCATAAAACACTCTAAGGCTGGACGATACAAATGATAGGTCAGCTCGAAATGAATGATGACAGATATTATCACACTTTCATTCGAGCAAGGAGAGACACTCCTTGGCAACATTATGGGCTAGTGTTAGGGACAGGGTGACAATCATGGCTAAAGCCATATCAGTGACAGTCAGTCCAATCTAACCCACCCTTTTTGTTTATGACTGACTTTTCTTTCAGGGTTGCAAATGACTAAGAATAAAAATAAATAAATAATGATAGTGCTGCAGGTATTATAATATACTACCCCCACCACCACCACCACCACCACCATATTCTTTGATATCATGTGGGATTAGCTCATATTTATTTTCTATTAAGAGCAACAAATCTCTTCTACAAGTTTATGAACCCTTTGTTTAAATTTATCTCTTCTATTTCAGCCTTGTGTGTTTTATGGGAAATGACAGAGATAAAAACAATTAGTTCTTTATATGATTAAACACATTCCCATTAAAACATGTCTTGGAGGGGAAAAAGAGAAAACTCCACAAAGCCAAAGACTTTGATGCCTTATTTAATGGAAGGTTTTTACTGAATAATGTGATAACTGAAGATTAATCCATAAAACACACATCTGAAGGGTTATAAAGAAATACATTTTCCCAGTGCATGATGTGACCAAAGAGTTTCATTTAAATGTAAATTTTAGACTTGCCTAAGTAACCTGTAAATCCACACCCAGCCAGATTTGTAGTATTTTGCATACAAACAGACAAAAGAACTATGGCAGCAAACTGCCTTTGCAATACGTAACTGAACGAAGGTGCTACAGATAACCTTA
>JAMQGT020005348.1:0-111068 GCA_024447675.2 Pterophyllum scalare
GGGACAGGAGAGGAAGCCATGCTGCTAGTGAGTCCGCTAAGAGCTAAGCTACTAGCTGCACTAAGCTAGCGAATTTCTAAAAAACGAATAAAGTGAATAATGAGAATACTGGTATTTAAGCAAAGAGTGTGCTCTATATAAAGCAGGTGAAGATTACAGTGAAATATGCAATTATCCAGATAAATCGACGTATACAAATTAACCAGCTAACAGACACCAAAACACCACTGTGCTCTGAAACAGGAACAGGAAGTGATACAATACCGCAGTGAGAGCCAACACCAAGTTGGCTCTCACTGCGGTATTGTATCACTGCGTCTCTAAAGAGACAAGAATCAAAAACACCTTATGGCCGCACGTCTCCTCAGATCAGTCAAGTCTCAGTTTACCTCTTTGGCTGTTCAGACTTGTATAATATATACAGTGATGACTTTAAAGTCCTCTTCTTCTTTTGGCTGCTCCCGTTAGGAGTCACCACAGGATCATCTGTCTCCATCTTCCACGTTTGGCAAAAAGAAAAAATCCTGATTCGTATCTGTCTGTTTCACACTGGCTACAAGCAGGCAGGGCTCTATAAAATTATTACAATTTCAATTCATTATCCAAAAAAATGTGCAAATATGGTCACAATCCCCCATTCTGTTCCTGAGGTATGGCACTCAGAAAAGTATTTTGCTGACCATCGTGATGTCACAGGGAAGATGACCTTTGGCCTTCTTTTGTATCCTTTTGTATCACTTAGCATTTTATCCTATTAGAATTTCCTTTTTACATAACAGTGGCTAGAAATGTGCTTTGTGAGTTACTGTTTGTGCCAGATGTAATGAGATTCCCTTCCTGGCTCATTGAATTCATGATAATAAGACAGACATAAGGTTGCAGTGACCTCGACTACTAACCAACAAAATGCAATCAATTCATCTTTGAGTCAAGGTTTGGCATATTTGAAGAAATTCCTTCAAAGTTGTCACGGACGAACGGTTAGAAAAAAATAAATCAACAATTATCACTGTAGCTGTTGTTTATTTTTCTGATGATTTTGACAATCAATTGAAGCTCTAAAAACTAAAAGAAACCCAATTTAAAGACATGTTTATTTTCTTCCTCATTTAGCCCAGACCGTGAAAATTTTAAAATAGTTCGTAATAAATATTTTGTTATGGCCTCTGTCACACAGACCCAGAGATCAATCAGTAACATTTTTTTTTTATTCCCCAACAAGCTGGTGAGTGATTGTTGGGGAGTTATCACTAGATGAAATTCGTCAAAAAAATAGTGCCGCACCGATCACAGCAATCTGCTGCTGACCAAAGCAATCGCTAGGGGGCTTTTGATGCAGCAACTTCTTTACAACCAGTTTGATGCTGGCAACCTCCAGCAACTGCTCACAAGCTGGTTGCAAAATACACACTTTTCACTAGTGACTGCTTGTTACCACAGGGATCACTGACCAGTCTCAAGAACTGCATGAATTAGCAGTCAATTTCACAGCAACTGCCAGCGACTTCCAGCAACCATTCACAACTAGTCTGGGAATACACATTTTTCACTCGTGAACACAGGTTGCCAGATGGTCACTTACAGGTCTCTAGGCCTGCATGGATGACATGAAAATGTCATTACTTTTAAAGGAGTTATATTCAGTTCTATTTCGAGAACTGCAGAATTCACTGATGACACAATTTGACAATATGTTTAACAAAGGCATTTCCAGTCTTTCAGACTTGTATGCATTTTTTTTGTTGCCCATTATGTCATATGTCCTTTTCAGGTTTCATGGCTTCAGCCCTCTAGAGGGGAAAAACAAAGATTTAAAACATGACTCATTATGTTGGCAGTAACTTCCGCTGGGTTTTATATTCACATCGACAGTCATCCTGGCAATGAAGAAGCCCTCTTTTCCAAATGTCTCATTTTGGAAAGCAAAAAAGCAGTTTCATAAAACCAAATGTTTTGTTCATTTTATCCTCATTAAACCAAGCACTCCAGCATGGCCTTATTGATGCTGAAGGATCGGATTTGTGGATCACACACACACACACACACACACACACAAACACACACACATGCGCCAAAAAAACATCAGGTGAACAATGAGCTTGCTGATCTTTGTTTTTACTCTATAATCATGTTTTCCTCACAGTAAGCGGTGCGTATCTACGACAGTACATCCCACTGAGTAGCCTTTGAATGTTTCTGGCATGCACTGGCATGATAAAGCAGGAGAACCACACACTGTATTGCTGCTGTATTTTTAATATCTGTATTATCAAACATGGCATAAAAAAACACATTGCATTGTTTGTAATTTGCCTTGTTTGCACCTCAAGGGAACAAAAAATCTTGTAACAGTGGTAGTTAGTGCTGATCTTGAACCATTTATAAATTCTTTACAGCAGGGGTTCTTAAAGTTTTGATGCACTAACTCAAAAACTCAAAGCTTGCTTTTGGGAGTCAGCATGTGATTGAGGACCACACAGGAAAAATGCACTTTTTTAGTTAGTGTTTATTACAGTGAAGGAAATAATTATTTGATCCCCTGCTGAATTTGTAAAGTTTGCTCACTTAGAGCAAACTATTTTTTATTGCAGTTTTGCCTCAAAGCACTCTAAACAACATGCCTCATTTACCTAAGCACTTTTTTTCTGTACCTGAGTGCCTTCACACAGACTCAAACTCCAATGAGCGCATCAGAGAGCAACTTGTTGTGCTTGCTGCTTGCTGTAAGAGCGCCTCTTACACACTGACCGAATAAGAACAAGATTATGGATCTGGCATACTGGGCCCTCAACACCATTGATCGAATTTTCTCCACTATGAGATCGGGGAAAGGGGAGGCCGCGTGTCCGAGTGGAACAGACCCCGTTGGATACGTCTACGACTCCTGGAACTCGTGGAGACCTGTATGCCTCACAGCTCTGGCGGTTGAGGACGTGGAAGACGTTTACATTTTTGGCTATTTGGTAACGGGATCTCTTCTGTTTGGGCTTGGAGGATACCTGTTTTTCCAGGAAATTAAGAAAATCTGGGAAGCAGTTCGGCATGTGCCGGGTCAGCAGAACCAGATGGATGGGCTGTGTAGAGCCGCTCATACACCGCAAGCTGGATGCATAGTCCAGCTGAGATCGTGCTCGCAGGCGATAAGGGGTAAGATCTGGAGATGAAGTTCAGTTCTGCACAGTGAAGACGGTAACTAATGAATTTGGAATATTGGATATTGAAATATGTTCCCCAGTGAACTGAAGGCTGTTGGAAAATAACAAGCAGCCTGTTCCAAAAAAACATCTGCATTATCAGGAATTTGGCTCCCTAGCCAGCCTTGAGCTGGTAATAATATCTCTCCGGGACAATGTGTGATGGATGCTCTTCCCCTGAGCCTAGATCTGGTGTACCACGGCCGCTGACAAACATCCATCAGTATCAGCGAACTGTTTTGGCTGGGAACTGGCATCTGGCTCCACAATGCCCTAACCCTCTTGTGCCCATCTTGGGGGGATTGACTGTTGGCGGCGCCCTGCGGCAGCGGCCACAGACACCCATCTCCCTTATGTTAGTCTTGTCTGTCCTTCTTTTGGATGGTTGTCTGAACAAAATTTTGTTATACTATGATGGAATGATGTTGTATAATTCGTTGTATGATGTTTAATTCTGTTGTGTGTATGTATAATGACAATAAAGTTCTATTCTATTCTATTCTATTCTAACTTGGGCTTCAGTATCTTGCCCAAGGATACTGTACATTGTCATGCAAATACCAGGGATCAAACCACCAACCTTCCAATTAGTAGGTGACTAAATGAGCCACAGCCACCTGAGTGTGGGTATGGTAAGTGAGGTTGCTGTTGCATTTCTTGAGTCAGTATGTTTGTGAATGATGGGAAAGATTAGTCTGAGAAATCATTGTTAAGAACCAAGGTTTGACATGGTTACTTTAACCAGTCATGCATTACTGTACAAAAGTCTTAAGTCACATTTTTTTATATTTTGCAGGGAAAATGGGAAATGGGTATAATGATTTAATGAAATGCGCAAATATACATGGAAGAACAGTATATAAGGCAAAAACAGAATTTTCTGTTTTTCTGTTTCAGATCCCACACTGCTTCAATAATGTTGTGCTCTGGGCTCTGGGAGGGTCAACCCACGCCTTATAGTGCTGTGTGTTTTTTCATCTAGGTATGGTTTTACTGCATTGGCAGTGTGTTTGGGATTATTGTGATGCTGAAAAATGAAGCTGTTGCCAGCCAGATGCTTTCCAGATTGTATTGCATGGTGGGTCCCTTATGAAAATTCACTATGGTTTCCTAACTATAGTTACTGCATAAAAACCATAGGAAACCATAGTGAATTTTCATAAGGCATCAAAATCTGATGGTACTTTTCTGCAATCATAATTCAGCTAATTCTGAGAAGGTCCCCAACACCACTGGCAGTCCCAAACCATGACAAAGACGCCACCGTCTTTTACAGATGACTGTAGACACTTACTGTTGTGCCACAGATTCATCTAAAGAAACGGGAAGAAATTATGTGTTTTGGCATGAAGTGCCTGATGATACAATTTCAAACTGGTTTGTCGTTAAGTTGTCTGTTATGTGTAGACACAACACTGATTCATCCCTTGGTTTAGGTGCCTTAGTTATGCTTGAATGAGTCAGTGTTAAGTGGTTTAACAAACATTAAAAAAAGAAAGAAAATTACTGACAGTGTCCAAAAAAAATAAAATCTCCAAAAAAAAACAAACGTTGAAAGACCTTCAGAAAGCCTGGAGAACTATTGCTCAAGATCACTTTAAAAATTACAAGA
Source organism: Pterophyllum scalare (assembly GCA_024447675.2). Taxonomy (NCBI): domain Eukaryota; kingdom Metazoa; phylum Chordata; class Actinopteri; order Cichliformes; family Cichlidae; genus Pterophyllum; species Pterophyllum scalare. Next base: position 4,807 of record JAMQGT020005348.1, read on the forward strand.
ATGTCTGACTCCTGGGAATCAAAATTTACAATAATATATGGACATAATATGAGAAATGAGGAGTGGCTCAAGACGTCTCTATATTACTGTGAGAATCAAAGCAGAAAAACAAAATCTTTCTCATCAGTAAAACAGGTAACTTCCTCCTACTAAAGCACCCATGCTGCTTTAGACTGAAATCCTACAATCATCACATAATTATATACTAGACTACATGTGATGTGATTGTCTTTTTATGCATCACAATCAGAGATGAAAGCGAGTTTAGTGCCAAAGTAGAAAATGATAATGATCCTCACTGAGCATGTCATTTCCTTTGTCATCTTGACTGGCTGTGTTGTAACTAGACTGAAAAAATGGTTTGACTGACAGGCTATCTAATTATAATCCCTGTAAAGTTAAAACCGTTTCACTCTGTTGCTTAGAAACAACCATCTTTGTGTGCAAAGAACTCCTTGTCAGCCCCAACAACTGTATACAGAACCAAAGATAATTAAGCCTGTGTGAAGGAAGAAGGTGGTAAAACTTTAGGGACCAAATCACAACTCTTAGCCTTGAATGTACACTGAAGTGTGACTTCTTATAGTGACAGTTAAACTTGAGTATTGATCAGTAAAATCTTCTTCTTGGAGGTTAGCCTACAAAATGTTTATGAAGCAGTCCCACATCTGTCCAGCTAATTGCTATGGTGTGATGACAAAACATGGTGTTGTCTTGTGGATGAAAGAATTTGCTCATTATAACTTGACTATACACAAACCCTATCTCCTCAGGACAGAAATGCCATTCTGTATGTCCTTGCTCCTTTGCACATCCCTTACAAAACTCTGTATTTGTATAATAAGCTGATGATTGTGTGGACAGGAACAGAAACAAAAGCAATAAGGGAGAAGCCTCGTGAAGCATCTCGTGGACTGTCTTTAGTCATGGGGGTAAAAAAAATCAAGCCTGATTTATGAGAGTGGTCACACGTGATTTTGTTCTGAGTGTTAAATTGCTGTGGAAAGTCAGGAAATTGATCAAAATTTAGCCATCAGTAAACACCTCTCTTAGGTACCATACTTCAAGGGCTGAAAGAAGGTCTACTGCCGAGGAGAACATGTTGCAAGAATCCATAGTCACCATCTAACTGTATTCAGAGGTAACATTTGCTAAAGCTACATTTTCAGCCAAAGTGCTCAGTCCCAGGAGCTTTCCTCAAGGAACACAAAGCTTCCTTACAGCCACTGTGTCTGCATTTCCACTGCGCTAAAGACCTGTGAAGATTAAGCAAATTAGTCCACTAACCTGTGAAAAGGCCATGACTTTCCATAGCACAATCAACTGACTACATCTTTCTTCTCTTCTGAGATGAAGGACTGTGTCTCTGCTTGAGCTGATAGTACAGATGCACACAACGAGCAGAGCAGGCACAGCTGTAACAGTGCAGTTCCTTTCTGCAGTATTGTATCTTTGGGAAACAGTTGGGGGAAAAGCCCTAGCTCTGAAGTTGCAAAACACTACTTGTGTCACTCATTATCCTGAGATGACATAGATGGACTGATTTAAATGCTGGGAGTACTCATCCAATCTCAAATATTTCACACTACATTCCCATATCTCTTTGTACTACCCCCAAAAAGGAGTGTTGTGGGGGATAAAATGTTTTCTCTGGAATTCAGTTTAGACTCTGCAGTGGAAATATACTGATTCCCTCCAAAGATTCCTTCTCCCTGAGGACAGTTATTGTACCTGAAACGCAGCTTCTGATTATTTCCAAATGCAGCACCTTACTACTAGTATTGTGTTTTGTGTGATTGTCACTAAGACAGCATGATTGCTTTGCAGCTGTAGTGCTTTATGCAAAATGTAATCCACGGGGAGTTCTGTGAAATATATATCTTCAAGCTTCACTGATGTTCCTCCCATTCCAGTGCTGTAATGTAGAGTATAGCTATGAGATAGCTCATGGCAGCACTTTTCCACAGAGTTCAACCTTTAGATAAGCCGTTCAGGTTATCAAGCAGAGGGGAGGGTTGCATACTTAAAAAGGCTGTGCCCTAACACACCTCATCATTAATAAAGGTGATCTTAGACTATAAAAGATATTTAATTAATATCAGAATAAAACAGAGATGGAAGAAAAATTCTCTGGCATGGTCAGTACAGTCATCTATGGAGACAGTTCTCTGTTGTTGTAGTAGAATGGCTACTCCTATTCATCCTTTGTTTTGTTTTGTTTTGTTTTTTCCTTTTTTTTCTGACATACTATCATAGTTATTGGTTACTGTGGTTAATGGCAATTGGCTGCCACCTCCTGCCTCTCTGTACAGGACTTCTGCAAATGGCTTTGTAATGTTCTTCCCTAACTTATCAAAGTCTCAGTATGTGGGATGCTCAGGTGCCTTTTCAAACAGAAGTTAAGAGTTAAGAGAAATACTTTCAGTATGATCTGCAGCAGAAAATACAGCTAACCAACATGGTTGATGTGCAGTAAATACCTGGTTCCACAAACCAGTCTAGCTAGTGAGCATCAGTAGTGACCACCTTACAGTGTTTTACAGGACATTAGCTCTGTTATGCATTGTTTATGTTAATGTGTCAGTGCAGGGAAGTATCTGCAGGGGGTTAACAAAACTGCCATGAGCTGCGTCATGGTTCTTGTGCTTGTATTTATCTGGTGCATTGTGCCCTCCACATGCCCTTTTGTATAACAGTAAGGAAGGGTTTCCTGGGTGTTCCACTGACTCCCAGCAGACTCTCATCACTCTCATTGCTGCTGTCAAAAAGATGACAGGGAATGGTGGGGGCTGTAGAAGGAAATTATGGCAGCCTCTTCCTGTGGATTTCAGAAAGGCTTGACAGCAGCTCAGCCAAGTGAGGCAGCCCCCTCTCTATCAGCACATCCTTAAGCTCAACCATCAAAGCTCAGCTGGAGGCCGTGGTCTGATGAGCTCATATGCAGTGTTTCCCGCCTTTTAATCCTCTGATGTTGACCTGTTCCACATCATACATCTAGGCTGTCAGTTTCACAGCAGGAGACACAGTTATCAGCCATTACAAACCAAGCCTGAACACACAGATGTGCAAAGTGTGGAAGCATTGGTGATTTGCCATGAAATGAAATTGCTTCACCTTCCATTTAAAATGTAAACTCCAAAAGCAAGATAGACTAAATTTAATGATGCAAAATGAAATGAAATAATTTAGATGTTGGTTCTGGATATAATTTAACATTTTGTTAACATTTTCTTTGCTTAATTTTTATTTTACTGATTTGCATGGCTGCCTGCTCATCAGCTGATACAGTTTGAAAGTAGACTTTTACCCTGAACTTTGGCGATCTCCTGAGTATTTTTCTTTACAGCCACCATGACTTTGACATTTTCTCTTTTCCTGAAGTGTCTCAGTAACTATAGAATCAGTTGTTTGATATTTACCGTGCTACATATTTTAACAAAGGTCAGAATGATTTTTGCCAATTTTTTGATTTTCTATCACTGCATTAAATCAAATTATCATTATTAGATGAATGATAATTTGATTAATGATATTCATAATTTAATACTGCCAAAAATCATTCTGCCTTTTTCATGTTGACATCTCTGCATATAACTGACACATGCGACACAAATGTGTGTAGGCGTGAGGGTGCGTGCAGGCTTAAGCTCACACAGCTTCACTTTTTGAAATTAATGCACATGTGAAGAGTGGCTGATCCATCACCCTCGAAATGTGAGAAAGCAGAAGGATGGTGTTTTTGTCTGCAGGTGTGATTTGTAAATGAAATTTAATATAAATTTTTTTTCCCTCCACTGGACGTGTGTGTTTTTTGGTGAAATACTTTTTGACATAGAATTGGGAGACAGGTGAGCAATTTTCACATATGTACTGTAATGTGCAAAAGTGAGCAGTACTTCTTCACACTCTCGGAAGGTCTTTCCAAGTTTTTCTTTGGTCACTGGCTGCCTTTTGACTCGTTTTCATGAATTTGAGGAAACTGGACAAGTGGAGGACAAAGGAAGAAGCGGGAGGCCTGAAAAATTATCCAAAGCCGATAAACAGTAGCTGAAAGTCAAGTCCTTAAGAAATAGGAAAATTTCCAGCAAAGACCTGCCTTGAAGCTTCATCAGAAATGGTCTTAATCGAAGGGTGGCAGTCAAGACGCTATTAAGTAAGGGAAACAGACAAAAGCCTGAGGTATGCCAGATTGCACAAAAACTGGACTGAAAATCAATAGGAAAGGGTTTTATGGAATGATGAATCCAAATTTGAAATTTTTGGTTCAAATTTTCATAAATTGAGATGCAAACATGAGAGTCTGTAGCTATGTGTAAAACACAGTGGAGGCTCTGTCATGCTTTGGAGCTGTATGTGAGCCAGTGGTGTCAAAATCGATGGAAATCTGGGCACAGAAAAATATCCTTAGACTTTGATGTAATATCTGGAAAGCATCTGATTGGCAACAGCTTCATTTTTTAGCATGACAGTGATTCCAAACACATTTCCAGCACAGTAAAAACATACATGGACAGAAAAACACACAGTGGAACACCATTGATTGGCCTCCACAGAGCCTGAACCTCAACATTACTGAAGTAGTGTGTGAACGAAACAGAAAGCAGCCAACATCCCAAGAAGTTCTTGGAATGTCCTTCAAGAAGCCTGGAGAATTATTCCTGAAGACTACTTAAAGAAATGTGTGGAAGGCTGTGTGGAAGAATAAAGGTGGTCATACCAAATACTGACTTTCAAGCTTGTTAGAAGCACATGTTTAAAAAAAAAAATCACTGCACCTATTACCCATTGTCCAAGCAAAATATAAAGAAAAAATGAGGGTGTGCTCACTTTGAAATCCTGGAGGTATTAGTCATTTGCTTTTTATCATAGACATGAATATAATTTATTCTGTGTGACAAAAGAAGGTTTAAAAACAGCCAAAGCTGTTCAGCTGATCTTCATCCATTTATTGTCACTAATTATGATAGACTGAATCATTCTTTGTCTTCATGCAGTGGGAACTGCACACACTGCTTAGTGTGTGTGCGCAGTAGTGCTATTTTGTTTTCTGTGTCTTGGCCATACAGCATGAATGAGTGCATGCTGACCCTTAAGATGACAATGACATCAGTTATTAGTGATATCACAGAATGACGATCAGACTATTTTTCTACAAATGGGACCATAATTCATAAAATGAACCTCATGTTGTTTTGATGAAGACTTTAAAAAAAAGAAAAGAAGCAATTTTGCCTATGAACTCACAAGAAAAATGTTTACTGAGGCAATATATCAAATGAGAAGTAGGGTAATTTTCTTACCCTGCTACAAACCTCTGTGCAGTCTGATCTAATTTCTTTTTGGAGCCAGTGAAGCTGCCACTGTTGGCCATTATAAAAAATGCAAGTTTGAGGCAATTTCACATCTGCCTCTATTTTCAGACTTTTACCTCCACTTCTCTTATGCAGCCTTGCATGTTACATTAGCATTCAGCTCAAAGTGCAGCTGTCTTCTGAGGATGATCCTTGCAGTGCTGCTTTACTGCTCACACTGAAAACTGCAAATATTTCTGACTTTGTTAGTCCATTAATATACAGTCAAATACAAAAAATTACCATACAAGTAACTCATTAGAACTTGTTTTAATTGCATATGAGTAGAAATTAAATTTTATTATTTCCATAGTAGAAGTTTAAGTGCTAATGATGGAGCTGGGTTTTTCAGCACCATACACCAAGCAACAGAAAAGAAGACTAATCCTCAGTTTGAAATGGAGGCTTAATCTAAAGCTGCATGCTTTTTGCATTTTCAGATATTCTAAAGGTGCTTTGCTTATCCTAGAGGGTACAAACACTCAAGATCTGTGGACATTTGCCTGAAAGGAAAACTGAAGCTGCTCCTCTAAATTAGCCTCATGGTTCCAACAGCTTTTTATAGCCCAGCTGTCTCAACATAACATGTAATTTCAATAAAATGCCCATTGAGATAATTACACAGACATTCTGTAACTTCTTCAGTTTGTTCTGCATTATGTTGCACCACCCAGTGTTTAAAAACCATTGATGAAGGTTGATTTAGTTAATAGGTAGAATGTTCTCTGTTGTAAAGGGTGGTGATATGAATAGATAAGACAATCCTATTAATCTAATGCCTTTTTTTTCCTATCAAGTATTGTTGATTAAAAGTGTCAAAAACGAGATTTGTCAAGAACAGAAAATATTTCTGATCAGTGTTTTTCTTTTCTTTTGTTTGGAATTATATACCTAATTGCAGGTATGGGGCAGTCCAGTATATAAAAAACTGTATGACGCTCATGGTATAGCATAAGATTACACATTAAATGTGAAACGAGTACATTTCTTTAACACTTACATACTGTTTGTGTCTACTTTGACAGCAGTAAAAAAATACCCTAAATGTCATTCTTTTAGGCTGAAATCTGATGACTTCTCCCAAAATTCACAAAATTCTAAATATAAAAAAATGTTACATTATTGTACAGGTGCTTTAAACGTTTGTATATTGAGGCTGTTTCATGTCAAATTTGACCCTCATCTGTTCAGAGGGATTTTAGATCCACCAGTGTGGGTCAAATCAATGAAAATTGCGGTTTTAGGGAATCTTGAAAATGTGAAACTCCACATGCCAAGCCTGTGTGTATTTTTTATGGGACAGTGGTGACAGAGTTCAAGGGGGACCTTGACACTGTCAAGAACTGTCTATGTTCCCACCATATTTGCCCAGGTTCCTGCAGAGAAAGACACCTGCTGTTCGTTGAAGGATCACGGGGGAATCTGAAAACAGAGAAACAGTAAAACGGATTTAAAATATTTGGTGTGCATGAGGAAATATATGGTGGAAACTGGCCGTGGATGTGAGGTAGGTCAAGTACTTGAAGTGTAATTATGGATGTATGGGTAAAGTGAGACTTGTCGTTAAAAGCACTCATAGTCATCAGTAAGATTAGAAAGGTTTTATATTAATGCATGCATACATGACATTTGGATCTACAAGCACCCATAATGTAAAAAAAAAAAAAAATGCAAATTAGAATTCAGTTATTCTGAGATTGGACTACCTGAGATTAAAACAGATAAAAAGAGGGGTTGGAGGTCATAAGCTGCCATTTCAGTGAGTGTGGGAAAGACATACAAGGCCCACAAGTTGTAACAAGTTTTGTGCTTTTAGTGTTAATTAATGTTAAATCAATATCATTAAGTATTGGTAGTTATGAATATTTTTTATGATATAGAAGAGAGGACAGCATTGCCCTCTGACATATTAACTAAAGATTAATCATCAATTTGGACCAATTCTCTTTTCTTTGTATATGTTACCCCTGGGTTATTTATTGAACAGTTTCAAAGACATTTCTTAACATTGCTTTGTAGATGATACACAGCTGTATTTTTTTGTTAAGCCAAACAACCTCAACAGCCTCTCCTACCTTAATGAGTGCTTCACTGCAAATAATAAGTGGGTGTCTTCAAGTTCCCTCCTTCTTAATCCTCGCAAAACTGAGTTCTATATATTCAGCCCTGAGAGTTTCTCTGAGGTCAGCCATTACATCAGCCCACTCGCCAACAATATCAAATCATCTGCAAAGAACTTTGGTGTTATTTTTGACCAACAATTCCATTTTGAATTTTGAATCCAGTCTTGTTACCTTCATTTAAGAAACACTGCAAAAATCAGACCTTTACTGACACTCAATAATGTGAAACACACTTTAATTTACTTGATTACTGTAACTCTCTTTTCAGGTGCATCTCTTACTCCTCCTTAGCCTATCTTTAATTGGTCCAGAATGCAGCAGCTAGACTACTAACAAGAACTAGCTAGTACCTGCAGTGAAATTCAGAATTAATTTTATTTTTTTATTAATAACATAAAGCCCTACATGGACAGGCTCCTGCATATATAGCAGAGCTACTGAGACCTTATAACTGCAGCCAGCATCTCTGAGCTTCTGATCAAGGTCTACTAAATGTTCCATGTTCTTATTTTAAAACCAGAGGTGATTATGCTTTTGAAGTTGTAGCACCTGAACTTTGGAACCTCCCTCAGCCTATCAGGTTTGTTGAGTCTGTGGTTTGTCTAAGTAGATATTTCATGATTTGGTGTAGTCACTTATTAAGGGGGCCTGGGTCAAAACTCACCTGGACCAATCTGTGAAGCTATGAAATGTGAACAGTAAGTAAGGGTTAGGATATATTTTATGTTATTTACAATTTGCAAGATGTTATGTAAATGGAAATACAGAAAACTGAACTGATAATAACTTTGCCACATATTTAACCCTTTCAGAAAAACTTCAATAATTACAGGAACAATTAACATACTATCTAACCAGGAATAAGGGAGAGTGACTCATGTCTTTTTTTTCTCAAATTATTATCCTCGGTGTATTATTCCTGGCATTATCATTCCAGAAATGCTCCCATAATCTGCACAATTACAACTTAGGAACTTCAATTTAGGTGTATCTCTGTACACACATAGGGGAGTATTTGGGATTTGCTAATTCAGAAAGAGATAATTGGTCCCTCCGTGGCCACACATCAGTCGTCATTCTTTATATGAACCGAGAGGCTCTGCTGTAGTCATGGTAACTGAGAGATGCATTGATACCCAATTGTAGTTGAGCAAACATACATCAGTAAAACCATAAAATCAAGAGATTCCTCCATCTCCCTCGGTCTATCTGCACCCCCACCCAGCCCCCACCCCACCTGCTCCCTTCAAAGCTCGCCTGCTCATTAAGTCAATCTGCTTTCTTCTTCCATCTGTGAAACTTGCTCCTGTACATAATAAAACATTCACTACAGAATAAAAAAATGTCTTTCAAGTTTCCAAACACAATTTCAAAATGTAGACTTAAGGCTAATAATTGGTTATTGGTTATTTGAATTGAACTGCTCAGATTGAGCTGAAGGTCACTGTTGAGAAAAAAATTCTCTGATTAGCAAAAGCACTGCTGAAGTCCATTTTAACTCAACACAAGGTTTTTTGAAGTTACTGCACTTTAGATCTTTGAAGAAAATATAAAGTCAGAATACCAATGCCCTTCTTTGTGGTAATAAAAATATGCCGATAATCACAATTAAAATTTAGCACCTAGAGAATATTTCATTTCATGTTTCACATTAATCTAACACACTGTCTCTGTTCAGTAATAGAAGCAGTTAAATATATTTCAGTGCACATTTTAAAGGCTTATTTAAAGATAAGCTAAATAAATATCATTAAACTAGAAGATAATCTTCCTTTTAAAATGTAATGGCATGCATTTGCAAAGTAGTCCAAAATCAAAGGACCTTGACATTGTACTTAAATACAACATAACTGTCCAGTTGTTAACATACCTTTTGTTTACCATATCATTGAACATATTTTCTAGGCACCTATATATTAGCACACATCAAGTGATTGTGAGTGTTGTAAAATGGACTTATTGTTAAAAAAAAAACTGTATTTGAATTTCAATATTTGTATTTCAATATTATATATACACGTTTATAATATTTAAGAAAATTTTGAGCTTCTTTGTTTGCCTACAAGTATCAGATTTTAGTTCCATTCCCTTCTATTCAATGCCAGCTATCATGCTTTAAGTGAATTGCAGCCAATTTCAGTTCACTAGAAATAAAAGAGGGCAGCACGGTGGCGCAGCCTCACAGTTAGAATACCATCTAGAAGGCCTGGGTTTGATTCCACCTTGGCCCATGCCCCTCCCTCTCTCTCTGTCTTACTGGGGTTAGATTAATTGGAAACTCTAAATTGCCCATAGGTGTGAATGTGAGTGTGGATGTTGTCTGTCTCTCTGTGTTGGCCCTGCGACAGGCTGGCAACCTGTACAGGGTGTACCTTATCTCTTGCCCTATGTCAGCTGGTATAGGCTCCAGCAAATGTATGGATGGATAGAAATAAAAGGCATTAAGCAGGCTATTATAGCCGCAGTCACTTGTCATCACAACTAAATAGACTCTGCATTGGAGCTTGGCTAGGAATTCGTCATAGAATGAGGGCTGGTTTGAAAAAGCAAAAATGTGAGCGATATGCAAGTAAGAGACACAAAATCAGAAGATAACTCCTTGGTTCCATAATGCCAGGTATTCATTACTTTAATTACTTTAATCCAAGGGCACTCTTGGTGGCCCTCTTACAGCGGTATTGTATCACTTCCTGTTTTTGTTCCAGCAGTGGTGTTTTGTGTAGCTTGATTAATTATAAATCTCTAGATAATGACTTATTTCATTGTGTGATTTTCATATGCTTTATCCAAAGCAAACTCTCTGCCAAATCACCTGTAAATTATATTCATACAATTCACTTATTGTGTCTTTATGGATTTGCTAGCTTAGTTTAGCTTAGTGTAGCAATTAGTGAATTGGAGACCTGTCTCTGCACCCTGAAAAATCCTGTAGTAAGCCAGGCTTCTGTAGTTGGTGTGGACCAAGGTAGCTTAGCCACTGTAAGTGCACCCCCAGCAGATTGCCCCAAGCAGCTGTAAATCAGGTCTGCTGGGTGACAGTGAGGAGGAAGCATAGTCCTAAACAGAAGACCCTGGTACACCACCAACCTCTTCATGTCTCTAATCATTTTTCCCCACTCGGTGACACCAAGGAACAAACTAGTTATTGCTGAATGTTTTGAGAAACATGAAGCTAGAGACACCAGCAACCATTGCTGATTGTATTCCAGAGCAGGTGACACTTAAGGAAATCTGAAACTGCTGGCTAAAGATAAAAATAGATTTCCTTAAATAATGATTCACGTCGGTAGTAATGACAGTTGGTTACATGTGTGTTACATTACCAGGTCCTGGTAAAATAAAGGTTATTGAAAAAAAATTAAATTGGAGGTATCTAAAGTAAATATTGAATTGGTGTGTAATTTTTCAAAAATAGTGTTAGTTTTCTCCAGACCCCTGCCAGTTGGACCAGGAGTGACATGTTAAACTGCATGTTCTCCTTAAATTGCTGGCTGTCTACAAAACCATATGGACTGTGTAGATAATTGGGAAACTTACTGGCAAAAATCTTGTCTTGTTTGGAGAGACTGCATCAATCCCACTTTGGATGAAGCAGCTCTCATTTTGAGAAATCTGGCTAATTTATTAAACTCCCCAAAATGTGACTATCCAGGGTTGTGACCAGGAAGTAGAGTTGCAGTCTTACATGCCTCTCTACAACTTCTTTCCTCCTGTCATCCCCCCAAAACCCCATCCCTATAGAGACTGTGCCTGCTACCAACCCACCAAAAAACAAACCAAAAATATGCAAAAAACTAAAAATGTATTGAAACCAGATGACACACCTGCCCATTTATATGAATGGGTAAGTGTGTGTAATATAGTGTACTGTGTGCAGGACTGCTTTCTTGCATTTGCACAATATCTCAAAAATTAGAAACATTTTGTCTCAGAGTGTTGCTGAAAAACTAGTTCATGCATTTATTACTTCAAGGCTGGATTAGTGTAATTCATTACTATCAGGTTCACCTAAAAACACCCTGGAAAGCCTTTAGTTGATGCAAAATGCTGCAGCAAGAGTACTGACAGGGATTAGAAAGAGAGCATATTTCTCCCACACTGGCTTCTCTTCACTGGCTCCCTGTTAAATCCAGAATTGAATTTAAAATTCTTCTTCTCACATATAATGTCTTAAATAATCAGGACCCCACCATAACATACAATGTCTTAAATAATCAGGACCCCACCATAAAGACCTCATAATACCATATCACCCCAATAGAGGATGCTCTCAGACTGCTCACTTAATTGTAGAGTAGAATGGGAGGCAGAGCCTTCAGCTTTCAGGCCTGTCTTCTGTGAAACCAGCTCCCAGTTTAGATTCAGGAGACAGACATCCTCTCTACTTTTAAGATGAGGCAGTGCTTCTTCTTCATTCACTTCCTCGTTTCACTCTTTCTCTGTGTTAGTTATTATTAACTCCGGCTCTCTTCCACAGAGTGTTCTTTGTCCTGTCTCCCTCCCTTCACCCCCAGCAGTCACAACAGATGGCTGCCCCACCCTGAGTCTGATTCAGCCAGAGGTTTCTTCCTGTTAAGAGAGAGTTTTTCTTTCCCACTGCTGCCAAGTGCTTGCTCACAGGGGGTAATTTGATTGTTGGGGTTTTGTCTGTATTATTGCAGGGTCTTTACCTTACAATATAAAGTGAATAGAGGTGAATATTGTTGTGATTTGGTGCTTTATGAATAAAATTGAATTGAATTGAATTGAATTGATCAAAGGCTTTCACTAAGGAGAATGTTCTTCAACAAGTCTTGTGTTTTCTTGAGGTGAAATAATGGATTAGAAGATACTTCAAGATGGCAGATGGGTAACGATTTCCAGGTCCCAGAAGGAGAGAGTCAGTCAAGAAGCATACAGGTTACCATAATGGAAAGCACCCCTTGAAGCCTGAAGCCATTTTCCAGATCTGCAAATCTCAAGAGAAATATATTTACAGCAATAAACTAGAATTTATCTGTTTTATATTTAAAATAAATTAAATTTTCAGGTTTTGTTTACAGTGTATCATACATTTACACTGTTATTTATCCATTTTGTCTCTTTAGTGCACATAAAATAAAATAAAAACAAGTCCTTTGGAGGTGGTCGTTGCACTTTTAATAATGAATTAGAGATATCACTCTGTAGGATTTTTTGTTCTCTGTGTACATTTCACTCTTTGTAGTTGTGCCAGATGATACCAGATGCCTTGGGGCCACTTTTTCAAAATGGGCTTTGCATTGCATTTAGACCCAAACTGTGAGATTTACTGATAAAGTGTTTAATCTCTCTTTGGAGATCTAGTTAATCTTACGATCTTCAAACACTGAAAAATCTTGCCCTTGGACACCTGTTGTGAGTATGGTTAGATTGTCCCAATACATACAGAAAGTATATTTTTACTGCACAGTATTTCATGAGAAACATACTGCATGTCCTCGTGTCAGTCTTGCTGTTGTTTGCTGATGCTGTTTAAGGGAGAAATTCTCTGACATTTGGAATAACCCAAAACTTTTTCTAGCATTCTATCTATATGGACAATGCAATAAAAGTTTTTATAAACGAAGCCTCTGTGCACTTGATAGTTTGTGCAGACTACTGAAAACATCCTTAATATCAGTGCTTCCATATGGATTCACGCTGAATGTGGGTGCTGTGCAAAATGAAACAATCTGTCTTATTTATATTCTCACCACGGCATTTTCATTTCCATCACTGTCACTCTTATTTCCCTCATGTGAATATGCTGCATGTGATTTCCTTACTGATAACCACAAATCCTGTGCAGACTTATAAATTGACTATTAACAGCTGCACAAGGCAGGACTAGAAACTGATGGCGGCTCTATTCCCCCATTTATACAGCTCACAGTCCCAGACACTTGGCATAAAATTACCATGGATCTGGTTAATTTCAGGTGAATGTATTTTATTATCATCATGCATATTGAAAACTATTTAACACAGAAGGGAGAAAGGCCTGTGAGGCAAAAAATGAAGTGAGAGAAACAGGTGCCTGTGCACTGACACTCACTCACTTGTGTGCCTTCACTGGGAATAAATGTTGTATATTTACATAATTTAAGCCTGTGCTGTGTTGCTTTCTACAATATCTATGTAAAATACACAAATGATGTATAAATCCTCACATATGCAGGAACAAATCAAACTTATAGGTGTGATTTGCCAAAATATGAATGTCATACTGCCACTATGTAGTTATATACACAGTAATATACAAACTAATACATATCCCAACAAGCCTGCCTACAAAACCAAAGATTAAAAGAGGCACATGAACAATGAATTTAGTTTCAATGCTGTTGCCACAGAGAGATATTGTTCCAGGCAACCAAAAAAAACAAACAAAAAAAAACTACACAGCAAAGATACTTCAATTACCAGCACTTTAAAGAAACGTGTTAATCCTGTTTTTACCAGTGGCAGTGATTTCAATGCAACATACTGTGCAATGACATAAAATAGGCCAAAAAAATTAATAGATAAATTTTCCCACAAACTCAAAGAAAAAAAAAGACTTTCTGGGGGAAACAACACGGACTGTGTATTTAGAGAGCGAGAGAGAGAGAGAGAGAGAGAGCAGTAAGATTTCATAACCAAGTTAAGTTTCATATCAATATAAACACCCTCTGGAACTCAGACATGAGTATATGATCAGGCAGCAGTTTGGCACGGTCTCTGTCAACAGGCGGTCTTTGCACGGGTGATTGAGCAGACACTTCACTTTAGAAAAGCTGAGAAAAAAAAATACAACCAATATTTCTCTTTTACCTTGAGTGACCACTCGAGGGCGCTGTTGCATATATAAACAATAGACGCAAAGCAAATCAGGGAGGTACTCTGCACGTGCACATAGAGTATGGCTGTGGGCACGTGAGTGTGCATGTGTCTGGGCGCACATGTCGCTGAGCGTGTGCATATACAAGTGTGTGCAAGAGCTGGTGAGTTTCAATTATGTTAATCTGACCTGTAGCCTCAAATCCAAAGCCTTCATTTACAGCAGTATCATTCATTTCAATTTGCTGCTCTTTAATGGCTTTCCTCCAACCCCTCAATAGAAAAGGATGCACCATCACAGGCTTGGCAATGAAAAATATTGCTTGTCTTGGCTGTCAGATTTCATTGTTCGGGCAGCGCTGCTGACATTTCCTATAGGTGTCTTTTTTATTGCCTTGGCATTTAGAGTGAAAGCTATAGCAGACTGCTGTAGCACATAGCTGGAAAGAGAGACAGAGCGAGAGAGGAAGAGAGAGAAAGAAGATTGATCCAGATCACTGTTTCCATGACAACCTTGATGTTGACAACAGGGGAAATGGGGGGGGAGTCTGCCATTTGTTTGAGTGCTCATTAATAAAAAAGAAAAGACAACATCATGTGGCTACTGAATGGATGTAGTTGAAATTATGCTAAAGTTGAACGACTGAGTGCTGCTTCACAGTTGGCTTTGGTTTCCTTCAGCAGCAAATGGGAAATCGGCTCACGCTGAGCCGAGCCAGACTTGCATGTAATAATATGTATAGGCTTAAATATGTTTGCCAACAGGAGTGCTTACTGTGGGCTCTAATTCACAGTGAAACCACAGTAAATATCCATCCCTTGATTTTAGCTGAAAAATACACTGTCTTGTCTGTACTGAAAACAAACAGCTCCCACCAGGAGCACTTGACCAAACATGTACATAAGCTACATGTTTATTTCAACACAGCTAACTGAGTGGGCAAAAATACCCTGAAGGTAATGCCTTAAGTCAATAAGTTTACAGTGCTGCTGACAACAACGCTCAAATTTGCAACAAATACCAAATACAGAGCAACACTTCTCTGTTTGTGGATGAACGTAGAAAGATGTCAAAGCATCTCTCTGAAGAGTTCATCAGGCAGATGCTTGAAGGGATTAAATGAGGCATCTGATCTTTTTGTTTCAGTTATGGAAGCTTTGGGGAATAGGGATGTGCTCAGTGGATATGATGAGTCGGCAGAGATCTTATTAGTAAAACCGTGGTGTATTATTCAAAGAGTTAGGGGGGTTGTTTCTGTTGCTGCATCTGATTAAATTATTATTATCCTCTGGGTTTGATTTGAGTTTTGACAAGCAGAGCGTCTCTCCAGAAACTGGTGTTAAAAAACAGAACACACTGAAATCCAACCTTTTTGGCTCAAATCCCTCAGAGTTAACATGCTAGTTTACCCACCAAAGTCCTGCTGAAGACAGTGCTGTCAAAGACTTCCCCATTTCAGTTTATTTGTAAAACTGGGGTGCCCCAGAATTATTGGGATACCTTCACAATAGTAATGAAAATGTAGCAGAACTGGAGTCTGCAGTGCTACTAACCATCTTCTTGATCTATCTATCTGATGATCCGTATCCCTTAATGGCTCAAATCTTATTCATACTGCGGCTTGCTTCTCGTCACCTGTCTTACTTTCTGGAGATATTTGGCTGTGGCTGACTTCGCATCTTCATTTGGTTCCCGTTGGCCTGTGGGATACTTATGTGCTTGTGGCTGTCCGGTATACCCACTGCCTAGCCTTCTGGCAACTACTTCACATCAGTCTGGATAACCTGCGCTCTCTTTGCAACCATTTGGCCACACTTATCCTGTCTGAATGACTTCATGATATAACGCAGTAGGTCCTGGTGAGGTTGATCAGTAAGTGAATGTCTCACTTGTTCCTGGTGCACAGCTTGAGGTCATCTATGTACAGGAGCGGACTGATGGCTACTCCACTCCATATCTGCTCTTTGAAGAGGTGGCTGAGGCTATGATGCCTGAGAGGATCTTCCATGTTGCAGAGAGGCAGGTGATCACCCTATAGCTCAAAGGTGTCATACCCTTGTGGGGAGCCTTCATGATCAGGATTGCTCTGCCCTGTGTTAGCCAGTCTGGGTGAGTATCTTTTGTTAGCAGACAACGTTTTGTGCTGCCAGGAACCTTTAGGCATGGATTATGTCAGCTGGTGTGGTCGCCAGCTCTGTCTTCATGATATCATTCCCTTGCAGCTGGGAGTACACCCTGGAAGGGGGTTTGGAGAACAGACCATTTATTTTCTTGGCCTGTGTTTCTCTGGCTTATCTATGCAGCCCAGTGGCCAGAACTGTGAACCTTTGTTTTTGACTTCCTAGAGCCTCGGATATGGACATCTTCTTGTACTTATCCATCTCTCGTGATTCAGTTCTGTATCTCTGATAGCTGACAAACATCCTTCCTTGATTTAACATCCAACCTTCTCCATTGGGGGCTGTCTCTGTACACATTGTGGGTAAATTATTCCCAAGTATTGCTAGGTTAGGTTTTGCAAGTGTTACTGTGGCAGTGGTATAAACAAACACATTGGTTCATATGGTAATGGCAGTGGGGATGGTGAGTCTGAAGCAGCTCTCCTGATGGGATTTTGTCAGTAAGTTGAGGGACAATTGTCCTTGGTTGTGTGAGTTGAGTCTGGCCACAATCTTCATCCTCAGCTCAGTGGAAGCATCTGTCATTGCCGGTAGTTGGGCACCATTTAGTTCTTTAACACTGCTTTCTTCTACCAAGTTCAGCTCATTATAGCTTGGCTCATTACAGTACCCCCTGATTTCTCAGTTTGTTTGTTTGTTTGTTTTTTGTTTGTTTGTTTTTGTTTTTTGGGGATGGGCGGTGCATATTTGTCACGCTTAAATATTTCAGATCGTCAAACAAATTGTAATATTAGACAAAGATAATCTGAGTAGATACAAAATACGTGATTTCACATAGTAAGGAAAAAAGTTATTCAAACCTACCTGGCTCTGTGTTAAAAAGTAATTGCCCCCTAAACCTAATAACTGATTGTTCCACCCTTGGTAGCAAGAACTGCAATTAAGCCATTACAATAACAGACAATGAGTCTTTCACATTGCTGTGGAGGAATTTTGGCCCACTCTTCTTTGCAGAATTGTGTTAATTCAGCCACATTGGAAGTTTTCGAGCATGAGGCCTGTTTAAGGTCATGCCAAAGCATCTCAGTCGGATTTAAGTCCAGACTTTGACTAGGCTACTCCAAAATCTTCTTTTTTTTAATCTTTTTTTTTTTTTTGAGCCATTCAGAAGTGGACTTGCTGATGTGTTTCAGATCACTGTGCTTCTGCGCAACCCAAATGCACTTGAGCTTCAGGGCACATACTGATGGACAGACATTCCGCTTCAGGATTTTCTGGTAGAGAGCAGAATTCATGGTTCCATCAGTTATGGCAAATCATTCAAGTCCTGAAGCAGCAAAGCAGCCCCAGACCATCACACTACCACCACCATGTTTGACTGTTGGTTTGGTGTTCTTTTTATGAAATGCTGTTAGTTTGATGCCAGATGTAACGACACACAAACCTTCCAAAAAGTTCAACTTTTGTCTCCTCAGTCCACAACATATTTTCCCTAAAGTCTTGGGGATCATCAAGATGTTTTTTGGCATGTGAGATGAGCCTTAGTGTTCTTTTGGTCAGCAGTGGTTTTCTTCTTGCCATTTTTGCCCAGTCTCTTTCTTATTGTTGAATCATAAACGCTGACCTTAACAAAGTTGTTCTGGGTTCTTTTGTGACCTCCTGGATGAGTTGTCGATGTGCTCTAATTTTGGTAGGCTGGTCACTCAAGCCAGTGTACTCCTAGTGCCAGTCCCAAGCCAGGATAAATGGGGAGGGTTGCATTAGGAAAGGCATGCAGTGTAAAGTATTGGCCAAATCAAATATGCAGGTCATAAAGAATGAGATTTCCATATCGGATTGGTTGGGACTGTGCTGTTGGCCAAAGACAAAGAAAGAGGAGAGGGGCAAGGCATGTTTAGGAGGCAGCAAGAGAGAAAGAAAGGCAGGATTGTAGATTTGAGAGTAGGCACTCTAAATGTGGGGATTATGACTGGTAAAGGGAGAGAGCTGGCTGATATGATGGAGAGCAGGAAAGTGTGGTTGTGTGTACAGGAGTCCAGGTGGACTGAAACAAGGGCAGGAGCGTCTGAGGTGGATTCAAGCTATTTTAGATCATTTGAGTTTCTAAAATGTAATGGCAAAATATGCAAATTATTTTATCACTAAATATGCACAGGCTGTATATTTTTGCCTGAGGTATCTTACTTAAATTTGTAGCAAAGTTCCACTGCCTCAGCAAACATGCTGCAGCACTTTTAGTTTCTGCAAGGTGTGAGCATGAGTAAACATAAACTGTATAACAGAAGAGCTGCTATGCATACTGGGAGAATCCTCTTGGCTTTTAAGCAAATTATAAATATACCTGCTGCCAGAGGAATTTGAAATGCAGGGGGTCTTATAGAAACAGAGGTATCCTTTGGAATTCCATTATTTGGTGTTCCCTATGCTACCTCCTCCATCAAGTACCCTTATTTTTTACATTTTATTAGAGAGGGTACAGCTGTTGGAAGGGATGTTTATTTTCAATGGTTTCACCATCTGCCTCTTTAGAGTAGCTTAACACTCTTCATTCGCAATGAAGCAGCCTTCTTCCTGCTTGGTTGAGCACCCTGTGTGCCACAATAATTCGTGCACAGTAGGAAAACCATACTAAAGGACATTTAGGACAAATACAATGCAGAAGAAAAAATAACCAATGTTTTTGCTGAAGCTGTCCTCTTGGACTTTAAAAACTCATTTTATTATTTATGGCTTTGTTAGGTTTGATTTTAATGCTGACTTTTCTATGAAGAGCCAGTTTATAGAGGCAAGATTTCTCCTTTGCGCCAACAATACAATTAGTTGTCCTTTGGTTACACAAGATTAATGCAGTGCTTAGGATAATATTGATGTCCTACATCATGTCATGGTCCCTTCTTTCCTGTTTGAATTCTTAATATGTTTGAATTTCTGTTTAGGTTTTCTATTCTAGTGTTTGTCATAGTTTTTCTTTAGTTCTGTCCTTTCTCTTACACATTATGTCATGCTGATTTGCAAATTTAGGCTCAACATAAGCTGTGTCAAATGATTTAGTAAAATATTTGCCGTGTTCCAAGATGTGTTTTACAAGATAAATATACGCTATAGAAATGAACTGTTTGATTGAATGTCTGTGTCCAGGAACACAAACTGTAGTGCTTTTAAATGACTTACTTGTATTTTTCTTTCAGCAGGACAACCGGCCCTGCTGGTTGCAACTTTAAGAACATAGTGTCTGGCCATGGTAATCTTTGCTGGACAGGTTCCTTTTCATCAAACGTAGAGACAACAGATGTTCCCACAGAGATGTTCTGTCTTGTGAGAATGTCAAATGAATCACTTCATGTGTGTCTTTAGGAATGCATAAAAATTAATGAACTATGAAGTTGTACATTAATCTCTGCAGCATGGTATAATGAACACAACAACAAAAAACAAAAAATACAATGTGTGACAAATTGATCTGTATCTGCTTTGTTTGTCTGCTGTAGAGAATGCAGATTTGACATGGTAGCTGTGGTCAATATCGCTGACCTGGATATCAAGCTGCTTTCCAAAACCATCTATGTCGATACACAAATTCATTATATAGCCCCACAGACAAACCACTGGTGATGTGGCTGTTAATCTATAATGCTATTTTAAAAAGGAAAAATAGCATTGATAGAGTCAGCATATGGTAACAATTTGGTTGACATCCAAATGACTATCAGGCACTAACCTCTTTGGGATCTCGTTGTGTACTGTGCTGGATCCGTGAAAGTGTGTCACACTACAACAGCTTGGGTGCACTGTTGGAAACGAGGACAACTGGGGTAGACAGCTGAAACTGGGCAATGCCAGAGGACAGAAACCAATAGGTCTGAGTCTGACATGGTTCACTTATGTGTTTCCATTTCAGATGATGGTCCCAGGCTTGAATCTGTACAGAAAGGATCACCAAAGTCTGTGCAAAATAGGGGAAAGAAGGTGATTCATATGGCTACCTTGAGGCGACAGCATTCGAGAGCAGCCTCAACTAGGCAAGATCGTGGTTCCTGCTCTTCTACCGCAAGTTGCCCCATCTTCTCTGGACCCTACAGTGACCATGAAGAAGAGCCTCCACTGCGTCGCCAATCCTCTCCTTTACTCAAAGGTTCCTTTTCCAACCTCCAGCGGTCTGTTCCATGCATGCAAGGATCCTTGTCAAGTCTTGATCAACCTCTGTCTAACTTTCAGAACTCTTTACCCAACCTCAGAGGATTAGTCTCTCGGATGAAGAGGAGGTCACTTGGCAGCCTGGAAAACTCTGTCCCCAATCCTGTTGAGCAGAATAAAAGCCCCAGCCTACAGAGTAGCAATGACAGCTCCAGTGATGATGATGGAAGTTGGGATACAAATAGCTGGAGCTCAGTGGCTACCTGCCTGTTACGGACTCCTATTAAACAAGACAGCAATGGACAGTCTTGCACCACTGACCAGGCGTCGTCTACTCCTGAGGGTAAGGATGAAATTATCTACCAAAATCTTATCATTTCACGTCCTCCTGCAAAAGCTGAAAGCAAAAGAGACCATGATCATGAGAAAACTTGCACAATGCAAAGGAAAGATGTGGGAACCCAAAGTATGTCATCATCTTGCAAAAATGCTTCTTCAGTCTTATCCCATCAGTGTGATGAGAAATCAGAGGACAGGCGCAAGTTCTCACAGTTTCTTAATGAAGTGACTTGCAGGGTCTTAAAATCCAATGGTGGTCCTCTTCAGCCATTGTCCATTTTACAGCATTGCAACCCAACTCCTCCACCACCTCCACCATCAACGCCTGCTCACACCCCACTACATTCAGCCTTGACAAATCCACCACCACCATCAATATCCACAAAAAACTTGTGGTACAGTCCAACCAGCTCAAACCTTCAGACCATAAAAGAGTGTGACTCCAAAGATATCACAAGTTCCATCCACCAGTGGAGCAAAACATTACCTAGCTGTAGGGTCTTGGAGCCAAGGGAAGTTCTAAGGAAAGTCAAGGAGGAGAGCCACTCACACCCAGAGCAAAACCAAGAGCTATGTACAAAGAACCAAGCACAACTTTCGACTGGGAGACATTATCTAGAGACAGACATTGACAGAGTGAGGCGACTCGATGAATTGGTAGCTAATGGCACCTTTGGGAAAGAGAGAAATGAAAAAGTGCTTGAAGAAGGTATAGGGAGAGGGAAGGAGAGGGAAAACAGGACTCTGTGGGAGAGACATGAAGGCTTGGGGGTGGAAAAAGAGGAGGAGGGGGAGAAGAGAAAAGAGACCTCCTGGGAGAGAGACAGAGGAGGTGAGAAAAGGAAGGAAAATGACAGAAGGAAAGAAAAGCCTTGCTGGGAGAAAGACAAATGGGCAGAAAGAGGGAGGAAGAAGGAAAAGAAAGTGGTTCTCACCAGTTATGAGCCACCTTATCCTCATCTGGTTTCCAGTGGATGGAGCAACCCCTGCCCAGTCTTCAAATGGCCAGAGCAGTTTCCTAGAATGTCCTACAGATCTACCTCATTGCCCAGACCTCTAAATGTCACTGTGAGTACACTGCATTCATTGTTTGTTTGTTTGGTTTAAAAAATACTACAAATTTCAATACTCCAAACCTTAAATTCAACTTCATTTTATTGAAGATCTAGCTTTAAGATTCAATCATCATTCCATTACAAGAAGGATTAATGGAATTTATAATGAAAATAACCCATAACCAGACAGAAATGGGTATTTATCACTGGACAATTTGAGAGGAAACATTTTGAGTGTGTTTCTTATTTTTCAAGTATTGTGGGACTTTTGTATAACTTTATTAGAGTCAGCACTAGAGAAGTGAGTAAATAGGGCAGAAAGGCATTGAGGCGAGATGCAACAAGGATTCCATGCAATAAAATGGGAGTAACTGCAATTTACTATCAGCACCTTGAATACCTTGAAATTTGAACTTTTCAGATTTAGTCCATTCACAGATGTGTGTGAAAAGCAGCTATGTTTTTTTTTTTAAATATTGTTTTTAAGGTAAAAGAAAGATTGTGGTCAGGGTTAGACAATGTGCACATAGAGTGGATAACATCTAATATATATTTGTTGGACTTACTTGAAGTTATTTCCTGAATTAATCAGATTTCCAGCGTGTATGGTGTTGCTCAGCACCTCTGTTGGCCATGGTTGCAAACAAACCATCTGCTTTTATTAATATGCAATAATGTGCCAGCTGCTCTTTTATAACATGGTATGGAACAGTTCCTTTAACAGGAAGCAATAAGCATTATGTCAGGAATGAATAACTATTTTCTTGAAAGTCTGTTTTCTTTAAACTGTGATCAACAGTGGATCAGAATGAGAACTACAGATACACACCGTGCATACTTTGGATTTTATTATATAGACAGTTATTACATCATGTCCAGTAACTTTATTTTGTTCTATTGTGAAGATAATTGTTGTGATCATTCTAAGAAAGTATCAGTTTGTGTCATGTCTCCTCCACATGCAGTAAGAGTAAATGTAGATTGCTGGAAATGAGGAGCCAAATGAATAAGATTACACAAGCCTCTGATGATTTCACTCAATCTTTATTCAAGGCTTTGATATACTGTATCGCCTCACATTTGTCTTTGTTAGCTGAATATTACTCTTCTCAGACTTATTATGTAGATGTGACTCATTTATGTTTGCTGTTTTGGTAAATTGCATCTGACACATCACCCACTTCCCATACAAAACAAAATCTGAAAAAAATGATTAACGAGAATCTGGATTATTCTGTGCTGTATGTGCACAGGAGTGCATGTGCAGCACATACAGAACGTCCATAAGCATTTGGACATTTTCTATCCCTCTGATGAATGTCTGAATGAAAACTAACACAGACCTTAACCATAGCACTCCTTTGAAAACACCCTGGCCATTGAAGATGTACATCTTCTGAGAAAAGATTCATTCAAATTCATCATTAAATGCAGGGGATTTGAAGATGCAGAATTTCAACATTAAATCAAGGGATTTATCAAAAATATTGCATCAACAGCCTAGGAGTTACAACCATTTTTATTCATATTCCCCCATTTTCAGAGGCGTAAAAGCAGCTTCATGGCCAGATGAGGCTTGTTCCTTTGTTATTCTAAGACAAATTAAGCAGACAAAAGTTCTTTTTGTTTCTTGAAGATGTTTCACCTCTCATCCAAAAGGCTTCTACAGTTCTCAAACCAGAAGGTGGAGAGTGGGCATACTCCCCTGGGGTTGGGGTATGGTTACTTTTCATTTAAATCCATTCAACATCTTTCTGCCCTCCAAACATGCAACAGAGAGATAGCAAAGGGAAGTACTGGTTCCTTTGGGATGTGATATTAAAAATACATCTGCATTTACTGCTTATTTACTGAAATAGAGAAAGACTGCATGTATCTCAAATAAATTTCACTATCCTGCTAGGGTGCCCGTGTGAAGGTAGCTAATACATGAAATATTTAAACACTTTCCCCCTTCTGTTTTTGTTGTGCTTTTGAGCCTCAGGCATAGAAATGCCATCCAGTAATATGGCCTCTCACAACCTGATGCACTGTTGTAATAATACCCTGCTGCTAAATGGGTGAACTTTGACCCATGTCCAACAGCAAGGAAGAAGAGAGATGTCTGGGATGTTGCTTCCTGACTAGAACTTATTCACTGGATGTCAGCTCCCTAGCAACTGTTCAGCAATGAGTGGGTGTATGCATTAAAAGGAATACATTTGGCATAAAGAGAGAAAACTGCTGTATGGCAACTTTTCACAGTTACTGGCTTGCAAGTGCAGAGATGAGGTGGGTGTTTCTTTCAAGGAAGGAAGGAGAAAAAGAAGGAAAAGTGTCCTCTGCAGTCTGGAGGGCAAGGCTGAAATATATGTATTACAAAATATGTGATGAATTAAACACAAACTGACATAAACTGAGATCTCATAATTGATATATAATAAAGTTTTGAATGGTCTGGCAGCAGCAGGATGCATCCTAAAAGTACAAAAGTACACCTATCAAACACAGCAGGAATTAAAGATGCAACAAGTAGTTAATGTGGGAAATGCAACAGAAGAAGAACTAGAGCGTTCAAAATGCAAGTTAAAAAAAAGTTTAGAAATAATTTGGGTGGACATGCTGGTATTTGATTCTCTACATCATCAGATGCAAGCACTGCTTCCTGTGAAACCTTTACATTGGCGTGTGAATGGCAGACTTACTGCTTAATGCTGTAGGAGGGTAATTCCAAAAGATGAATAGAAATAATGCTGAAAAATATACACATACAGTATCAGAAATCATCTTAAGAAAAAAAATATTACACCATTATCAAGGTGTTAATTTTTTTATGATAAATTTTTTATCTAATGACAATGTGAAACGCAAAAATGGGAAAATCAGACCAAATATACAGAATCTCACAGGTCGATTTTTGCATATAATATTTAGGTCCTGGGTTCAAATCCAGGCTTGTGGCCTTTCTGTGTGGAGTTTGCATGCTCTCCCTGTGTCTGCATGGGTTCTCTCTGGGTACTCTGGCTTCATCCCAGAGTCCAAAGTCATGCATGGGATTGGGCTGATTCTAAATTGGATGTAGGTGAGAATGTGAGAGTGAATGGTAGTCTGGTTACACCCTGGCAACCTTTCCAGGGTGTAGCCCACCTCTAGCCATGTAACATAGGCTCTAGCCTCCCTGTGACCGTGAATTGGATAAGTGGAAATAGATGGATGGATGGATAGATGGATGGATGGATGTCCAAACTATATGGTTTTTCCTTTCTGATTCATATGAGATTATTGATATATTACAAATATTGTCCATCAGGTCAACAGTTTTTAATATATGTCTGCTTTCTACTGTATAATAATTTAGCAAAAGCAAATCAAAGGTTAATATTTTACATGTTTCACTGAATGAATCCAAGTGAGCTGATTATCATTCAGTGATGTCTTCCAGGAATGCCAATTCTTTCCTCCTCCCCCTCTCTCCAGGCTTGCCCTCTCCGCACAGAGGGATGCTGGGATGGAAGGATGGACGTGGGGGGAGGGGTTGGGGGGGGGATTACTGAGCGTTGTCTCATTCAGTAGCTGTATGAGTCATCCTGCTGTATCATTCGCACTGTTTGTAACACCCACACAACTCCGCGAAGCAGTGCATGCAGACACTCATCAATACACACTGCAATCTTACAGCCCATATGTTGGAGCGGTGCACCTGTGACATTTATTATAGCTTGCTGAGTCCTCACCAATAAGGCTAATGGGAGCTGCATGCAACATGCAAACACACAAACACCTGAAAGTGCACCAACCCACTGCAGCACCAAAACAACGTGTGATTTTGTGGCCTCTCTAAAGTTCATGACCAAGAATGTGAAATTGAGAACATTTTGTGGTTGCACATGTATGCGCTGCCCTGTTGACTGTGGTGAAATGATTGCATGGGTAACTGGTTCTGAAGCAAAGAATTAAGTGAAACTGTAAATGGTCGATCGTCTTGTGAAATCCTTGTTATTTGCAGCGTAAGTGCAAACAATGGCCTTTGATAGTTTGTTTATATGAGCATAAACAATAGAAACATTTACCTTCAAAAGAAGAGAGTGGCATCAAACAGGGAATCTAAGATTATTTCCAAAAATGTCAAATTATTCTTTTAAACTTAATTTCAAACATTTTTAAAAAAAAAAAATTTATTTACCATTTTACTTTATTCATACCTAAATCTCTCCATTTTTTCTGTTTTTCCTTTTAAACACTACACTCTGCAAGTCTGCCTCTCACCCTTGGGCACTTTCTCTCCATTTCTGCAGCACACAGCATTTTTTTGTACTGTTAATCTGTCATTTCTTGCTCTGCCTCACTCCTTCTTTCACTTAATGTTCTCAGAACTGATACAGTGTGTGTGTGTTTTGAGACTGAGAAATAATGGATATATTTGTTTGCCGAGACGTAGCCGCTCTGAGAGCTCGTTAAACACCAGATAAGAGGTACTCCACGGCGTGCAGTGGCAGCAGCGGCGCCAGATAAATCTGCTTGATGAATATATCTAATCATTTCACCTCCTCTTTTCTTCTCTTCCTACCAGGAATCTGATGGAGAGATGCAGCATGACACAAGGTTGGCCACTTTCACTTTTACCTCCTCTCCTCCCAGCAGTTACACCTTCAGCCACACCTCTCTCTCTCTCTCTTTCCTCTTCTCTCCATCACTCCCATAACCCCTCCTCTTCCACAACACCTCCTCCTGCTCCATTCAATTCTCAGCTCCCTCTCTCAATTTCTCTCTCCCCTCTCTCCTCTCTCTCTCGCTCTCTCTGCCTACCAGCCCTGTCTCCAGTCAGAATTAGAGGAGTCTTTTTCTAAATGCATGCAGCTCTGAGGGGAGGCACAGGCACATGAATATAGTGATTTTATCTGCTGAAAATGAGGCAAAAGGCATATAAACGGTAAGGCAAGGAAGCGAAGAAGTGCATGCCTGGTTTCATTAGTGGCGCTGAGATAAGTGTGTGTAGTTGCTTTGTGACACTTGTGAAAGTAATGATTGTTGTGGGAGCTCTTCTGTAGCTGCTGTGCCTTTCCGTTCATGTGTTGCATATTCTGAGTGCTTTGAGAAAAAGGGTTGGGTAGACTGCTCTGCATTCAACAGTACAATATGTTTAGAAAATGTGAATACATGTTGTGCAGCATGTTGGAGTCAAACCTGAAGCTTTTGTGACTGGAAGTCACTGCATAGAAGTCAGGTTGGTTGTGATCATTTGATCAAGTTGAAGTAATTTGTTGTTCTTCTTGTTTAGGGGTGGTCGGTTGTTTCGCTTAGTCAAATTATTGTCATTTGGATTTTAATGGTATGAGAATAATTTGCTACCACATTTTTTTTTCTCTCGCAGCCCTCAATTAGCTCTCATATTACTTCACTGGGCAAAAAGATACCGCAGAGAGGCAATTATGGCCGAACAAGCACATCATGAGAAAAAAAGTTGCTCTCATTAAGCCAAACTCCACACCTTGTACAGATCAAGAGTAAGAGAGACAACACAAGATGGAAGACTCCATAATTACACACTTGATGAGTTGGGAAAAGACATGTGATTACTTTTAATTTCAGGGAGGAAATCCTAAAGTCTTTTGTAATGCATTGCCTTGAGGTGCTTTTATAATCAGCACGTCAGCATAACATGATCATAACATCTAGAAGTTAATTGCTTTCACCTCCAATCTTAACCCGCAGCTAGTGAGGAAACATTGATTTTGGAGATGATCCTGTCTTCCTGTTACATAATTAAAGCAAACAGAACCTTGGATAAAGTGTAGTCTGGGGGGAAACTTTGGGTCTTTGAAGTAAGTTTCAAACCTCATGTTGAGCAGAGAGAGCTTTAATCAATCAAAGGAAGAATGAACAATGTGCACTAACCCTTTTTCCACTTTGAGCCATGTTAACTTGTAATTAGTTGAACGATGGCACTTTGCATTTGCAAATAGTACAGCCATGGAATAGTACTTCACATTTATTCAGTATTCTTTGTCAATACATCATGCCAACTTAATTTGAACACTTTTTGGTGCACAATTCATCCCAAATGGCTTTTTTGATTAGGTTTAAGTTATTTTATGCCCTTTTATTTTTCATTTTCTGTCACATGTATACTCAGGATGTGATTTGTAGAAGAAAATCAGATGAGAAATATTTTTTGTTTTTTTATGAAGAATTCTTTTAATCAAGAAAATATTAGTTGGCCTGTTGGCATACTTATAATTTACTGCTGTTTTCAATGTAAATTCTATAAAATACATTAATGAGTAATTTTGACTGAAAAGTTTGGAATTAAACAGAATTAGTGCATTTTGAAGCATGTTTTCAGTCATATACAGGGGAGGCAATCCAACACAAAAGGTTAAAAGCTATTTTAACACAAGAATTAAATCCTCCATTCACATAGCATCCATTGGCCAGGCACGCCATTTAACTTCAATATTTACTAATAAATAATCTCAAAATGCAGCTACACAGTATGTTAGCAGACAAATAAATGAATAATTAAACAGGCTGCTAAGTATATTTCTACTTGGCAAACTGAGAAAACAACCTGTTTCCTTATTTTTTTTTCTCTGTTTCTAAGATTTATTTCTGAAAATACCATAAAACATAAGATGCTGCTTTCAGTCTTTTTTGCTTTATTTTATTAACTTTCAGTTTTTGCACACTGGTAGCCTATTGGTGCCAGGTGGCATACTGAAAAGCCATGCATGGATAAAGGCATATTTGGAGAGACAACTGGATTATTTCATTGCATTACTTTTAAATTATTAATTATCTTTAGATAAGATCATTAAATACAGCAGTTGCCACTATTTTCAAGGTTCAGTTTTCTTGGTTGCCAGGATGACTGTCCCCTCTGAAGAGTCTCACCAATATATATGCTACATGTATGAAATATACTTACCACTGAAATTCAAAGTTGTGCTTACTGTCACAGAAATCTGTGACAATTCATGTCCAGAAACGTGAACAATTTGATTTTCTTTCTTTTTTTTTTTTTTTTGGCCATGTGACTAAAGACATGCAGTTACTGGGGTTAGGTTAATTGATCACTTTAAATTGCCCATAGGTGTGGATGTGAGTATGAATGGTTGTCTGTTGCTCTGTGTTAGCCCTGTGACAGGCTGGCGACCTGTACAGGGTGTACCCTGCCTCTATGTCAGCTGGGATACGCTCCAGCCCCCCGTGACCCTGAACAGGACAAGCAGAAGAGAATGGATGGATGGGATGGATGGCCATGTGATCAGTCTGGTAGACTGGTAGATGGGTGGATTCTCATAATACAAAAGTTTCAAATAATAAGATATGCATATGTACAAGTAATCCCTGCTAATCAAAACCTCAGGCGTCAGACATCTAAAAGCTAAAAGCTCAGTTTCTGACCATTTTTTTTCTACTCTTGGCTCTGAATGATGTTGAAAAGGGATGAAATTCTGAATATGGTCATCTCTGGCTGATGGCTCTGGCAGTGAATAAACAGTCCCATGTAGAATATTTCCATTTGTGAGGGACAGATGGTCAGAGGAAAGTTAAAGGGAGGGTGGAAAGGGTGAAGGTTAGAGGTAGAGAAGATAAAAATTGTTTTTACTCTAAATCTGGTGCAATAAAGAATAGATAAAGAATTTTTAAAAATGCAGCTGGAAATGAGCATAGTAGGCCCACTTTAAATGAGTCCAAAGATGAAAATTAATAAGTGTTGAAGGCTGTCCAAACAAACCATCAGCTCCACCAACCCCCTGCAGCACAACGTGCTCTGCTCCTCCTCAGTTTTCTGAAATGATTCTTGTCATAGATAATAAGCCAAAGCTTATCACCAAAGGCTGTTTTGTTCTTCACTTGTAAGCCGAGTTAAATCGATACCAATGAAATTGAGATCATTGTGCACTGACAAAACCTTTCAAAGTCACTGTCTCCACATGAACAGTATATGAAAGAGCACTAAGAGACTATTAGCCAAATAAAAGTCTGTTTTATGAGATTTATGAGTTTTTGATTAAATAGATAATTGAAACCTTGTGGTAAGTGTTATATTTTGCATGTGTACTAATTTCCTGCTTCACAGTTACGTGCATAGTGGATTGCTTTCACTGCTATTATTTTATTTTTAGATTTTTAACATGCTCTTTATAAGGTGATTTGAAGGTGCTACAAACATGCATTAGTCAGACTAAGGAAATGTTCGATTTTCCAAAGACTATAATACAAACATCACAGTCAAACTGAAATTGAAAGCTGGTGAAGCCCAATAGAGTGCATTGCGATACCATAAAAGGGACTCTGTGCCAGTTAAGTCAAAAAATAACTGCTTACTGACAGATGAAAAGGTTACAGCTCTATAACTTTTTTCTGTTTTCTCATCTCAAAATAACAAAATTCTTGTCCCTGTTCAATTTTTTTTTTCAAAAGAATTCAACAAGTTTTTATTAATCCAGAGGGTGGTGAAAGTATCTTTGTGAACATAAAATTACAATCATAGCTTTGCTGAGATTGGATAAACCAAGGACAGGAAAGTGATTGAAAAGCAGCTAAAGAATGGAGGGCAATTGCTGCATTGGTCTAAGTGCATACTTTAGTTTTCCTCTGTTTCATCTTGCATTTTTCAGATGTATCTATGATTCACTCTTCCACCAGCGCCAGCCTCTCAGAGACATCAGTCGCCTGTCTCTGCTTCACTTAAGACTTTTTAGGAATATGCCTAAAGAAGCTTTGTTTGTTCATCTCTCATCTTTCCCTAAGCTTGGCACGTAGCTTCCAAAAGCAGATGCTATACAAAGTCTCCCTTCAGGTTAGCCTGGAGCAGTTTACCACCTCTCTGCTCTCTCATTCTTCTAATTATTTCCAAGACAGTGAGATCTGGGATTCAAGCAGGAGCCATTTGTTAGGGTGCACTACAGTAGATTGTGGAGCTGGCTGATGTGGAATCTACTTTGGAGCATACTCGAGGGGTTGGCTCTGTCTTTCAGTGTGCACATGTACCTATATTCTCTGATTTAGACCCCTGTGCATCACATATCTAAGTCTTAGATGCCTTCTGCCATTAACATCCCACCTCACCACCCTCATTGCTCCCTGGACATCTGCAGATATGCCTGTCTGCTATACAGCATTTATACAGCGCTGTCAAAGCCAACTGGACAGGGTCAGCTGAGCAACATAAGCCTCTGGAGCACATACACATACAGTAAACTTCAAGTCTCTTATAAGCATAAAGTCTATGTACTGTATGTCAGAAGAATGGGTTGTGAGGCATTTTAATGTGACCGATAAAAAACAGAAGATAAAGGTCTTCAATTCAGAAGTTTTAACTGGAGCCTACTAACCCCACTTGCTTCCTTATTCTCATGAATGTGTTAGTTTCAGTCCTGATCTTTCTTGTTCAGTGTCATGGTTCTGAAACTCCTGTTATATAAACAATAATTTGTTGACTTTTCAGTGCGTTGAGCTTCATAAAAGAAGCTACTTTTCCTTTTAAGAGTGACTTTTTCTCAAACACACAAATATACAACTCTCTTTCTAGCTACATGTTGAACAAACCATGCACCTATTGCACCTATTATACCTCAATAATCATTTCACTGCACCCTGGAGGGCTGTGCACACGCTGCTGTATGTTCGGCCCACATACACATAATCACTCCAAGCCCTGGTGGCCTCCTGTGGTTTAATGCATGGTGGATTTCCAGATGTCCAATCTGGACTGCGATGATAAAAAAGAAAAGGCTTGAAGGTGAAAAGAACAGGATTCCTTTTTCAAAGACAAAATTTGGCCATCGTGGCCCTTGTACAGCTTTGTGCTCTGCAGTGCTAAGCTATCCTACTGTACAACGCTATGCTGTACTCTACAGAGGGGAAGCTATCCCTGTAGTTAGAGATTAGAGTTAGGCCTATAAACTCAGCTATCACTGGATTCATATCAGTAAGTCTGGTAAATATGATGTCTGTGGAGAAAGCCCTGAGTAGTTTCTACTATTAACTATAACATTGTGGATTTAGATAGTTTTTCCAAAAATTCAATATGTTTTGAAAATCTAATTTTAATTGAACCATGGGCACTGGTAATGTAAACAAAAACTGTTATGTGTGTCCTGAAATTGGCTATAATTAATATTGTATTAACAATGGATGGCATTACTCATATGTCAGTGAACCTGCAGAGGATTCTGCAGTTCCTTCTCAGATCGGTGCAGCTTTATTGTATGCTTAAGCTCAATGTTTTCATTTTATGGCTTACAACTTTGTATTTACAACTCAGTTTGTAGTTGCAACTGGCATTTTTTTTTTATGTTAAACAAAAGGGGGAAAAAACTACAAACCATCACTACGTAATTGCAACATAAGCAAAGAGGAACATTTAGGAGCCACATGGCAAAATATTTCCATCAGCAGTTTGTGGAAACCAAAAACAGAGCAAAAAGAGAGAATATCAAATTTACATTTGGCACATTATGTTGTTATTGTTATGGATATGTTACGCCAAAACTGCAGCAAGCTCAATATCAAGTAAGAAGATGACCGCACATGTTGATATGACATGCATCTGCCTATTTATACCCATTCTCCATGTCTACAGTTTCTCTAAATACACTATTCTCATCAATCCAAATAAGCTTTGTCATCCTTAGTCTGCAGAAGCAGTAAGAAAATCTTACACATAAGGTCTATTTGCCTGTAATTTGGTAAAAGAGGCTCTTCTCAATCCTTGGGGCTTCTGCAGACACAGAATCATTACATACTTGTAAGAAACTCAACTCTTAATTGCCTTTGAGACATGAGACTTAATGTCAGGAGGCCTGCTTAAGACAGAAAAATCTCATGCAAGCAAGTTTGTGAAAGAGTAGTAATAGTAATAGTAATTGTAATAGTTGTATAATTTTTTACATTTGTTACTTAACATGAAGTACAACCAGTAACTGAGGGTGGTGAGGATGTCATCTGTTTGGCTGAGGAGGACAATGACGTTCAGAATTTTGTGGCATTTCCTCTAATCCTTGATCAGATGTTATAGTCTTGATTTCATTTATTTGGCCTTGTCTACTAATGTATAATCACTTACTATATACAGGATGTGGCATGGAAAACAAAATAAATCTAAATTCCAAAGCAGTGCAGAGAACATGAACAGCACAGTACAGATTAGACCTTTAAAATACTTCTTGGTATTACATTTCTTGTCCTCTGCCAGGCTGGGAGCACAGGTATGTCACGACTGGGTTGTCGTGGCAACCCCAACAAAGACTGAACTCCTCTTTCACATAATTTTAACAATGGAGATAAATTGGGCTGTGGCTGTGGCACACAAACATAGCATATAGATTGTATTAATCTTCCTCTTATTACACTACCTTCTCTCTCTTCTCCCCTCTCTCCTCCTGATTCTTTTTGCTTGTTTGAAGGGTTATGAAGGGGTGAAGTGCACAATGAGCTGCTGGCCTGCAGCAGTGTGCAGCTGTAGAGCTTTATATTGTATATTTATTGCAGGAAACACAGACAGAAACAGAGACAGAGGGGAGATTTTGTCGATACATACAGATACAGCAAGATAAATCATTAAATCTTCATCAGCTAGATTTATGTCAGCTTTTTTTTTAACCGCCATTGCTTTTGCTATCAGACAGTTACTGCAAAAACATTTTAAAGAGAGCTCACAATTCTGCCGGAGGCTTGAAAAGAAATTAAATTTAGAAGAGCTCGAGTTGTTTTTCCCGATGAGAGTAAACATCATTGGCATTATAGGTGACTTGAACTTCATTTGACCTGATGGATCTGAAGTCTATTACTTTGTCCAAGTTGCCCAGAAGCTTTTGGAGCAAATAGTTTTTTTGTTGGTCTTGCTATATTCTTTGGTCAAAGTCTATATTAATGTCTGATTAATATTGAGCAGACATTGAAAAGCTTTTTATCCCTTGCCCAGAAGAAAAACCTTACAAAATGTTGAAAGTATTCTTTTGAATGCACAGTGTCATAGTATAACTACCTTTATGTTACTGCAAGTAAAAGTGGAAATCAGGGGAGCCAAGTGCTTCTGCTCTACCTTTTGCACATTGTCCAGGCTTCAAATCCTCCCTGTTGTATGTAAATCTGTTCTCATTTTCAGTCTTCTGCAGATTAAACCAGGAGAAAAGTAGCACTCAGATGAATTCTTGAGAGGAATTTTGATTTAAAGCCTCTCTAGGGCATGCAGCCTTTCCAGAAAAACTTTTCTGTTAGACTGTATTTTTGGCTTTGATATCAATTGTTGACCTGTTCAAAACACAAATGGACCAAATTTAAAACTCAACAATTCACTGTTTCTCACTTCCTTTAGCGCATCTCCAGGGTATTGGCTCAAAATGAACACTGAAGTCACTAAGTTACGACTGCAATGTCTGACCCCGACTGTTCTGTTAGCTGCCGCATTTTCTGACCACACAATATGAATTCATCTAGTCTTCTAGGTCAGCAACTAAAAGTCATAAAGACCACTGTGCAGCAAAGACGGTGAGAGTTGAGGCTGAGAATTATACAGCATTCCACACTCAACTTTTTACCTATGGCCAAGTTTGGTGAGCTTGTTATTCTGACACAACTGCTGTGAATTTTATTGGAAGAGAGACAAACATACAAAGCTGTGAGTGTAAAATATGATTAGAATTAGAGTGAGAACTCTATAGAAAGAGTTGTGGAGCCACATGTTTGACTGACACATAGCCAGAGTGCAATCTGTTAAAAAAAATTTAAAAAACAGAGGGGGGATGTTTTTTCTCCCAAAGAGAATAATGAGCCTGGCCTCCTTTAAGAAACAATTTCATAGATCATTTGCACCTGCACATTTTTACGTCCAATAGCTATATCTTAAAAATAAGCGACCTCTAGCGGTTGTACACGAAAGGGTGTGTGAATAACATGTTTCTCTGTCAAATTCTGAAGAAATGCACAAATATGGATTTTCTCAGATTTCTGAAAAGTCTGTGGGGACTAAATGACATTAGATGGTACAGGAAAAGTTTAAACATTAGATGTACTGGTTCTTATATACTTTAATACTTTAACATGTGTCATTCACACCCATTAATACAAGCACTTCAGTATCTTGCGGAAGGATACTTTGGCATGCAAACTGGACCAGCCAAGGATTGAACCACCAACCTTTAGTAGTCGGTGACCTGCTCTAGCTCTACCTTCTATACCTCTACCTGAATATGTGGAAATGACTTGCTCTGTAATGTGTTTTGCAACATAATTGACTGCAGGTTTGAACTGTGAATGAAGTAGTGAATCATAGTCAGATTAGGGTCTTTTGCACACAGGAGTGAGGCTGCTCCTCTCTATCAGCCCATCACAGCTGCTGCTCCATCACTTGCAAAGCCAATGAACCATGCATGTAACATTTCTTCAGATATGCCCTACGTAGTATGTGCAAGATGTCACAGCTCCATGCCGCTGAATTAAGAAGCTGCAGAACTCACCTTTGTAGGGTGACACTTAGTGGTAAGATTCTAGGACTTTTTTATGAGGCTCCTGTAAAGTCTGACAGCTCTAAGTCCTTTTCATTTCTCTTTTATTTGGTTATTAGTTTTCACATTGAAATAGCAGCAGTATACTGCAGCGGCATTCTGTCAGGGCAGGCAGGGCAGCAGAGCTTATACAGGTGCTGGTCATAAAATTAGAATATCATGAAAAAGATGATTTATTTCAGTAATTCCATTCAAAAAGTGAAACTTGTATATTACACTGCTCAAAAAAAATAAAGGGAACACTTAAACAACACAATATAACTTCAAGTAAATCAAACTTCTGTGAAATCAAACTGTCCACTTAGGAAGCAACACTGATTGACAATCAATTTCACATGCTGTTGTGCAAATGGAATAGACAACAGGTGGAAATTATTGGCAATTAGTAAGACACACTCAATAAAGGAGTGGTTCTGCAGGTGGGGACCACAGACCACTTCTCAGTACCTATGCTTTCTGGCTGATGTTTTGGTCACTTTTGAATGTTGGTGGTGCTTTCACACTCGTGGTAGCATGAGACGGACATCAATACGAGCTGTGGCAAGAAGGTTTGCTGTGTCTGTCAGCGTAGTGTCCAGAGGCTGGAGGCGCTACCAGGAGACAGGCCAGTACACCAGGAGACGTGGAGGAGGCCGTAGGAGGGCAACAACCCAGCAGCAGGACCGCTGCCTCCGCGTTTCTGCAAGGAGGAACAGGAGGAGCACTGCCAGAGCCCTGCAAAATGACCTCCAGCAGGCCACAAATGTGCATGTGTCTGCACAAACGGTTAGAAACCAACTCCATGAGGATGGTATGAGGGCCCAACGTCCACAGATGGGGGTTGTGCTCACAGCCCAACACCAGGATTGGCAAATACGCCACTGGCGCCCTGTGCTCTTCACAGATGAGAGCAGGTTCACACTGAGCACATGTGACAGATGTGACAGAGTCTGGAGATGCCGTGGAGAGTGATCTGCTGCCTGCAAAATCCTTGTAATGAATGAATATAATATACAAGTTTCACTTTTTGAATGGAATTACTGAAATAAATCAACTTTTTCATGATTTTCTAATTTTATGACCAGCACCTGTACAGGGAATTCTAAAAATATACATATTAGAATGAAATTTTAAGTAATTGCAAAGTGAAAGTGATCTCTCTAATTTAATCTCAAACAGTGTTGTGCCATAAGGCTTCTTTCATGCCTGCTTGCATTTGTCCTTTACATCACTGCAGTCACTTGACCACAGCTGGATGTTTTCTCTGGAAGCAGGATTAACTCCACTTCACTATGATCCCATTTAAATCTGTACAGCGCCAGTGTTCATGTCCTGTTAACAATGGCTTGAGCTTGTCAAGGTGAGTCTAGCAGTTTTTTTCTGGTTGATTGCACATGCTCATTCTGAATAAACATCTGGTCTGTGATGGAAACTGATGGGAGAGTAAGATGTCAGGCAAGCTGCCACTGGGTCTGCTTTCACTGCTCCAAGATCACTTTGTGTGGAGACAGAGCTAGCGTTAGCAACAAACAAGCCTCTGTCATCATAACAGATCAGCTTCCTCTTAACCACCTTGGCCAACCTGTGTAATCTAGAGGAGTTAGAGTGTAGTGTGAAAAAGTTTTTAATAACTCCCTTTGCTGAAAGAATGATGGAGAGCAGATATCAGCTCCTGCCATGTCCAGTTTACAGGCATCAGGCAAGTTGAACAGGTGCAGACTCCACCAGCACTTTCATAATGACATCTATGAGAAATGGATGACAAAAGAAAGTTTAACCAGTTGTTTCAGAGGCATGTGGTCCTCACAGTACAGCCACACTATAAACATGTGACTTAATAGAATATGTTGCATCACTTTAAAGAGAATATAAAGTATTCAATTAGCTCAAGTTTAAATATCTGTAGCAGTAGTATTGATCCATATAACACTGATTGGGAACATTTTGCAGAAGTACAGTATGTTTTAATCTGGCCTCTGGCCTCTGCTTGCCTTTTTGTAAAAGCCACTGCACACCATTAATATAATGGTGGCATAATGCAAAGTTGAAACGGAACAGGATCCAGATCATCTACCTCAAAAGTGTCATCTCTGCCGTCAAAGGATTTGGAGCACTGAAAGTGAAAGTCAGTGTCTGAGTTTATTGTTGTTCACACTGTAGACTGTTTAAAGATGCAGCCCTGAAAATCAGAGGGGGGATACATTTTTATCACCACCTAAGATAAAAAAAAAAAATTCAGCGGAGGCATAGACATGTAGACCCCCTCGGCAAAGCGTACCCTGCACACAGCTTGTAAAAACTTCAGTAAAGTGGTCAATTCTGGTAAAGTGGTCAGGTTTCAACCTGCTTTTTATTTTTCTTACATTAACCTTTAGTGGAAACACTCCCCAGCTTACATTGGTTTTCATTACGGGGTTAATTATCTTGTGGTCATAAAACAAGGAGAAAAAAATACTCCAGTAATTTAATATGATCTTTAAGTGCTGTGATCTGCTGAAGATCCCACAGTAATTTTCAAACCTACTGTCTTCTAAACCTCAAAATATCTATGTTTTCTGTCTGTGCAGTGACCCAAACCGGTGGTTTAGCTTTGCTCATGAAAGACCAGCCAGATCAGGCACCTTATCCTTTCCTGTGTGCCAGATGGTGATCCAGTTAATAAAAAGTCAACATAACAAAGAGTTTAGTTTGGCAGGAGCACATTAAAAGTGGGGCTGTAAATAACTCCCCAGTTAAAGGCATTGTACATCCCTTTGAAATCTCTTTGCTGCATTAAAATCATATATTGAAGCAAAATGGCTTTTATGTCACTTAGCTAAAAGGCACTCTCTGTTTCAGTGGCATGGTATTGACATACGTATTGGGAAACGTCAGCTGAGGAAATGAACACACTAATCATTCAATGGGATTTGACGATAAATTAACTTCGATCATTCATGTAATGTTAACCACAAATGTGCTAAAGCACAGACTGCACCTCACCAGCACTGAACTGCACAACACACACAACCACACCAGTAATGTGGGTATGAATGTCTCCAGTAACTCATGCTGTGGCCCCCTGATGTGACCTGATGTGATCGGATCAGGGATAATACGAAATCTGCCTTCAAATCATCAAAATCAAAAGCTTGCTTCCTCCGAAGCTCATTACGTGTACATTCACAAACTTCAACTCACACAAATAAAACTTTATTGCTATCACTGATATAACATTTAAAGGGCCAAGGATCTGTAAAGGGTTTGGAGAAAATTTGATGACTCATAGCGCAACATTCAGCGTACTTCAACTGCAATTAATTAGTGTGCTCTCATCAACATTTCTGGATAATTTGGCTCACCTCCTAGATTTTAGTTGCCCCAGTGAAACTGTTACTTAAAGCTTTTATCAAAGTTGGTCTGCTTAAGTTTTTAATTTCAAGGCCAGCGAGTTCTTAACCACTTAAGGTTAAGTCTCTTTTGATATGTAGAAAGAAATTAAGAAGAAATAAACAGTGAATCTCTCCTCAGTTGCAGTTCTTGTCTTCAGGCTGCAAATTATGTTGACTAGTCATCAACATTGCTCTAGTGGCTTAATCCACAGTGCTGGTTTTCTGGCTGCTGGTGGTGGAGCGTGCACAAGAGACTGCCGTATTTCTAGCGTCTTGCATCAGAGGAAATACACAACTCATGCTTCTCAAGTTAAGCCTCAACCACTGTGGTATGTAATACCAGTGGGAAAAAATACTTGAAAAAAGGTTTCTAATTATCAACACTTCAGCTTCTGTTTGGTCACTTTTTGCTCTTAGCCTGTTTCAATCTAATACCTCAGAGCTATGCAGCACCTGGTTTGCATTTGACGGATCATTTTTATTTATTTTTACAACTTGGGCTATACTATTTGTAGCTTCCTATTAGAATTACTAACCATGTACTTTTAAAGTCATTTTTTTAGGTGTAAATTTCCATTTTGACAACATGTTACCCCAAAAGCAAAGCAGTAATGAGAATAACAATAAAATTATTACACATAAGAATATGGTGAGATTGTAAATTACATTGAGTCTCAGTCACAACATGAAAGTCCAACCACCATAACAGCTCTGACCTGTCGAGCATGGTACCTCTTGGGGAGTGCTGTTGTGTCCTGTGGCAATGGATCCTTTGGGGGCTCATGTGCATCCAGAAGATGCTGAGTTGGACTGGACTTTGGAGGCCATTTGTGAGCAGTTTTGCGTCGCATTTTCCTTCTGGGGGGAGTGTCGTTGCCATCTCTGGGCATGCTTGGTTTGCAACAATGTCTCTAAACCTAAAAGTGGGTGTATGTCAAAGTATGATGCACATAAATATAAGGATTCAGAAGATTACATTGTAATGATCAGTGTTATTCACTTCACCCTCGCTTTAATGTTTAGGATGACCTGTGTGTGTGTGTGTTTTGTTTCTTTGACTGAGCAGTGGAGATTAGACAGGATAACAGGGAGAGAGACACAGAGCGAGGACATGCAGCAAAGGGAGTTGAACCCAGGCTGCTGCATTTAGCCTTACAGCATGTGGTCACCTGCGCACCCTGTGAGCACAACAGTGTATGTAGTTTAAGCTTGAGATAAAACATGTTTGAATCAAACATTGCCTTCCTAAAATTATGATTCATGTTTATATGTAATATGATACCCAAATTCAGCTTTTTCTTTTTTTTTTTAATCAACATAATAGGGAAAGCTTTTTAATGGATGAATCTGATGTTTCAATAAATGTTTATCCATGGTCTTCGTGCTACATAATGTATTCATTCTTCTAATATGATGTCCACAAGTAAAGTATGACTAAAAATACAGACAGATTTATTTTTCTCTTTTTAAATACTATTTGATACCCATACTGGTGTCAAACCACCAGGCAGTTATTTCTGCAGCTGTTTTAGAAGTCACTGACAGACAATGTTATTTGTGTGACTATCAGAAAATGATAATTTGGAGGCAAACAACCAGTTTTGTTATTAGGAGGACTTAATGAAAAAAGTTTAATACGGCTAAGCTGTTTGCCTGGTGTCATCATAACCAATAGGAATGATGGCCAAAGCAACAAAATTAACACCGGAGATGCGCTCTGAGCCATAAAATTAAGGTTTACATTTAACAGCAGACTTCAGGAGAGATGGCACTGTGGCCATGAAAGTTTAATGCCTTTATTTGGTCCCTGTGAATAGTATATGTGGCAGGCAGTAGCTCTACCTCACTCAACTCCTGTGGCTCATTACTAGTACATCAACCTGCAAACATTATTAGGCCTTTGTGTTGTAAATCCAAGATGGATGCTGGCTGGTTGTGACCTTTACTTGGTTTTGCATTAGGTTGTTTTTCTGAATGCTAGCTGAGCCATTCTCATTAAGGAAAAAAACGTTATGGAGGCAAAGTAGGAGGAACTTGTCTGCCTGAAGTAGGTTATTGTGTGCAGCATTACAACAACCATTTGTTGTACTCCCTGTAGTGTGCATTGTCTGATGAGTGTGACAAGTTGCAGCAGTCTGGGAAGGTATTTCAGATAAACAGGGTTTACTTGTGTTTCCATCCACGCTATTGAGCTCTCTTAATGCTGTTGAAAAAAATAGACTGCGCTTGATTTACATATCAGTGTTTCTGGAGTTTCTCCTGCAGCGTAAAAACAGCAGTAAGCCTATCACAAGGTTCTCTGAGGATTTTTTTTTCTTCATGTGTACAGTGTTTACCTTACCAAACAATGCCTGAGGAGCCAAGATCTGCTGTTTATTCCCATGGGGGAGGTGCTATGATACAGTAAGGGTACAGTACCTTATACACAATTCAGGGTAAAACATGTTTATGTGTATTTGTGTATGTGAGGACAGATTCTATACAGCTACTCTTACTTACAAATTCTGCAACTATTTCTGTTTTCTGTCTTGCTCTCTCCCTCTGTGAGTTGCAGATAAGAATATGGCTGTAGCAACCATATTAACAGTTTTTCCAGAAACTGCCATTGTTTCCTGAGCCAATGTTAAAGAGAGATTAAAAATAATAGCTTAAGTCACGGTGCCATTAGAACTGGTGACAAAACATCCATTCCAGCTTGTTTTTGGACTGCTACCTTGTCACTTTGTGTGTACTGATAAACGTCATGCTGATGGCAATCCCTGTCATTATTTATGCATTTATTCATACTTGGTTCTTGAGGACAGGACATAATGATTTCTAAAAGGGTAATATGTCATTGAGATGTTTGCCCTCCAGTTATAATCAGTGATATTTAAATTTTAAATTCTTGTACAGTGTCAGTGATGGTAGATTCACCACATTCTGACTTCCCATGACTTCCCATAGTTGATTCTGTCAAGCATATAGTACTGTGCAAGTATAAAAATATATAAAAAGTATATATATATATATATATATATATATATATATATATATATATATATATATATATATATATATATATATATATATGGGTTAAGACTTTTTTGACTCATTGCCAATCCAAAAATCACTAGAGCACCACTTTGACAAGCATAAAATACTATTTTTGCACCAAGGGGATTCCCAAATAGTTCTCCAGCTAAAAGCGTACCTGGTTAGAAAAACACTCAGTGGAATGCTATCAGTAATGGATTGGCCTCCTCAGAGCCCAGATCTCAACATTATTGCAGCAATGTGGGGTCATCTTGATAGAGAAGGTAACAAAAGGCAGCCAACATCCAAAAAAGAGCTTTGATTGTCCTTCAAGAACCCTTAGAATTATTCCTGAAGACTAAATTACACGATGTGTTGAATCTGGAATAACAAGCATGGTTGCTGTTGCTGTTGATATGCACAACTAAAATCAGTGGCTTTAGGACATGGTGTGTGCTTTACTTTTAACAAAGCCTCCTTTAGTAGCAGCATTTTTATATTTTGATATCATATTGCTCATAAACGTGCAGCTGGAGTAATATCAGCAAGCTTCACCAAACACAGCTGCATAAAGAGAGATGCTCACACCTTGAAAGGTTTATTTTGACATTTCATGCTTGCCAGTGGCAGGTCATTAAGTTTTTACATTACAGCAGACTCGAGTTCAAGCCCCAGCAATGCAGAGCCATGATGAGGGATGGAAGTGGAAACACACACATTCATCATAACCCTGAATTATTGAGGAATAACCTTTGTGTTTAGCTGGTCAATAACTTACTTCACTTTGTATTGGCTGCATTTAATTGTGGCCAACGAGAGGGAAGGAAACAATGAATGAACATGTGGCTAAAATGATGTAATTCAGTGTTACAGTTTTCTTTAACTGTGTAACTAGTGGTGGCTTTATTGTTATTTTTAGAAATCCAAGTGATGCTTATATTTTGGCTTATTAAATTATAGAAAATATCACAAAATGTCTTTCTGCACTGATCATTTACTGTAAGGTGCAAAGTTCAACTGGAGGTGCAATAAATCACACTACTCCATACTATTCAGGTTTGCTTTCTATTGAGCTCGTCTAATTGATCCCTCAGCTCTGCTCTCTCATACCAAACAAGCTCATTTAGTGAAGGTGCTTAAAATCTCTATTTCTCTCTGGAGTCAACACAAACCAAATGTGCTACTAAATCTGTGGGACTTCAAAGCTGTTTTTCTCTGCTCTTTTGCCAGGGTCATCACAGATAGCCAACTCCTATCTGCCTCCCCAGGCAAGACTTAAAGCTTTGACTCTTGGTATGTGGTTATAGTTCAAACTTGGCTTCAGCATTCAGCCGACCAGGAGCAGCAGAAGCAACACCAACTACACACACATGAGCGCTGGAGCACAGAGAGAAATATGAAAAAGATATATATTGGCAAAACTGCTCTCAAAACCCAGAGAAACGGTTGCAAACATCAAAAAAGAAGGTAAGATGAGTCAGCCAGCAGAACGTTTCAGAATCTAAATATCAGCCACATTATTGTTGAGTCCATTTCATTAATTTTAAACAATGGAAATGGATTCTCATTGGGAGGTTATAGCCATTAAAAAGCCATTAAAATCATAGCATTTTATCTATTCGTTCCCATCACTCATCTTCACATGCCTTCATGTGTCAGCTGACATTTACATCCAGTTTAATGCTGCTCTGCTTTTGACCAAAAACAGAGGACACCAGCAATGGGTTTTTGGCTCCTTGCTATGTATTTTTAGAACATTGCTTGCAACTGTTGTAAACCTTTTGTTGCGAAATCAGTTGGGGGGGGGCAAA
This sequence comes from Pterophyllum scalare, assembly GCA_024447675.2. Taxonomy (NCBI): domain Eukaryota; kingdom Metazoa; phylum Chordata; class Actinopteri; order Cichliformes; family Cichlidae; genus Pterophyllum; species Pterophyllum scalare. Next base: position 48,418 of record JAMQGT020005348.1, read on the forward strand.
CCTACATCAGCATATTGGATCGATAAAATAAACTATCTAGCTATCATCTTTTTCTCTCTTTGTGAGGGTGAAACAAGCAAGAAGTGTTATTTTTAGCTGTTGGAGTTGCAAGCTAATGGTTTAACCATTCCTCCAGCTTTTATAGATTAACAGCATTCTGGTTCTAATTCCACACTTGAGGGGGGTAGCTTACCATTTTGTATTATACACTTGTTTACGTCCCTACACAGAGTAAGCCTACAGCCACAATGTCTGAGGATTAAAGCTGCAGTCGGACAAAAAGAGAGCAGCCATTTTGCATCTCTGCCCTCTCTCCTTTAAGCCCCATCCAACACAGTTTCACTGGAAGAGCATTCTCAGTGCTCCCATGGTATTCAAACCACACTGTCCCAGGTGAAAGTCCTATATTTTACCAAATGAGCCACCACATCTTACTATGCAGACTCTGAGGAGAAGTGTGATTGACCGTTCCATCATGTTCTCAGACCAGTTCAGGTAAAATGTGTTGAAAGCGTAAAATACAGAGCTCAGACCAGATCCTAAGCTGTCCTAAGGTTAGCTTAGGATCAAGCCTAGAAAGGGAAAAACATTCACACTCCCTAGAGTAGCGTCCCATGCTTAGTGGATCACCGCTTACTGCTTTAATTAGTGCAGATTCTCAACCAAGGACACAGATATTAAGGCTAGCCTACTGCATCACCCATTTACATGGCACAGTCTATAAGTCTCATCATGGACACTCCTACTTTAGTGACAGCTTAGCTTGAGGCTTTGGGCCGAGGTGAACTTGGAAGGCGCAGTTATTGTGCCTGCTGGATGGTTGGGCTGAGCCATCAAACCTCTCTATGAGCCAAGTATCCATCAGTTTGGCGAGATGCTAAATCCCCCAGAGTGCACATGCCTACTGCTCCCAATCTTTGTAGCTTTCCACTACCATATCCATTCCCACTGTCAGTTCTGTCAGTGAGTTTTCATCCTTAATGCGCAAAGCTGCATCAAACACACACCCAAAATATTCCTTCCTGTCTGGTATGTTGCTGTTGGTGTGGACAGTGGTGGTGTTGAAACAATGCTGCTCTGGCGTCTCATTCACTCTCTCTCATGCTGTCTTTCTTTTAAAGCCCCCCCCCCCACACACACACACAGAGCTGTGTTTCATTCTATATTTTCACGTCTTCTTCTATGAATCACCCATGGCCTGTGTCTGGGGGCAAAAATCTTTTCCTGTTCTTTCAGCCATTTGATTGGGGAAGGGGGTGCAGAGTGTAATAAAATTCACCATTGCACCAATGGGAGCTCCTTTCCCAGTTCTGCTGCTTCCTTGTGAATGGGAAATGATTAGTAGTCCTCCTCCATCCATCTCCTCCTCCCCATCGGCCTCTCTGCCTTCCCCCTGCATGGGACCTCTCTCACCCCAAACTGAATTACACTCTAGCTACACTTCATCCCTTTTCCTCCCTCTCACACTAACACATACTGCCTTTTCAGCTTGCCTCTGTTTTCTCTAGCCTTCTGTGCTTGGCTCTCAGAATCTGAGAAACTTTGACAGAAATAAAAGTGCATCACTGTTGTGACTTGATCTTGTTTCCTTCTCTCTAAACGCTCTCTGCTATCTGTTCAGCTCATTTCACGACCACAAGGATGACCTACGTAAGCGCCTGTCGTACACCACCCACAAACTAGAGATGGTGGAAACTGAGTTTGACTCCACTCGGCAGTACCTTGAGACAGAGCTGCGCCGGGCCCAGGAGGAACTGGAGAAATTTACAGAGAAGCTGCGCAGGTGTGTGTGCTCACGTGCATGACTTCCTGGGCTGGCTGCCGTTTCATTTGTGCATTTTGTGACACCCCATCACCTGGATTTAGCCTGAGAACAGCAATTATGTAGTTGGATAATATTTTTCCAATGAGCATTTATAGGACAACTGAGAAGGAAAGTATCCTAAAACTTATTTACTCCTTTTGATAGCAGCACAGAAGACAGCTGACTGAAAGTAACACGGTCTTTAAATAGGTCAGGTATTAGTTTTTACTGTCAAAATTAACACTGTTTAGGTAAATAGTATTTACATATAACCAACATATTTATAGTTTTTCCTTTTATACATTTTTGTGCCTTTCTAAGTTTTTCTTATAGTCAGATTTTTTAAAGATTTTTCAAGCTTTTTAAAAGCCTTGTTGCAGCTTGTTTTAATGCCATCCAGCTGTCCTCCTCTGCTTCTAAGTCCGGTCATGGTGGCAGCAGGCTAAGCAGGGTATTCAAAATATCTGCCATATCTGTGTTCCCTCTTATAATGGCAGGTTTTACTACACTTATTTATTCACTATGGTGTGAGCCACTCTCTGTCAGCATCACTCAGTCTTTCCTATTTATGCTCCCTCTTTAGCTTTTCAAATCTCTTTCAGACTTTTGTTTTATGATCTGTCTTTACTTCTGATCTCCACTGCCCACGGTCTCCAAATCTGTCTGCTTACTGGAGCCATAAATGCTAGTTTATCAACACTCTCAATGGTGTCTTTGGCCTGAGAGCTAATGTGAAAATGTAATACAGAGCTGAGAGGCGACACGATAAAATAGGAGGAATAAGTTAACAAATAGAAAGTCAAGCTCCCATTCCATTAAGCATTAAGCTAATGCATCGGTATAGCAAAGAGCAACAAATATTAAAGTAGGGGAAAAGAACAAAATATAAAAAAGGCACAAAAGAAAGAAATGTAATTTAAAAGGGGAAAAATGGAAAGAAAAACTTATTTGGTCTTCAACTAAAAAGTCATAGCCATGCTTTCTTATTCTTAAGATAAAAAATTTATAGATTTAAAGGTTTTTTGTGCTGGCTTTTTATGTGTTTTTATGTGTGTGCATCCAACTCCTGCTGTTGCACTTAAACATATCATCAGGCCTTTTTGTGGTGCTTTAGCACAACAGATTTATACCCACAGTGATCTTCAAGTCTGAGTAAGAACTTAAAATATCCTGCAAATCCCCTCTGAGATTTTCTGTCAGCGCACTGATCTAGTAAATTTTTTATTCCTCTAAATTTATGTGGAGATCACCACTGCCTGTTTTGGTTTGCAAACAGTAAAATGCTCTTTACTCATGAAATTGTGGGATTTGCGTTTTGAACAGGGTGCAATTCTTCTGTGTTCGTTTTTTTAGGATCCAGAGTAGCTATGCAGCTCTTCAGAGGATCAACCAGGATTTGGAGGACAAGATACACAGGGCGGTAAGAATCCCCTGCTAAAGTATTTGCACTTATAACCTCATATAACGGGAGCTTTCAGCATTGTTAAAGAAATGTTATATGTGGGATAAGCTCCACTAAAAGCCAGGAGGTATTTATGGTACATCGTTTTGGTGTTATCAAAGCTAGAAAACAGCACACTGTTCTTAGTGTTTCAATATGGACATTAAAACTATGTCATTGCACAATTATCCAAGTAAACACTTCCATTCCCCACAGTGTCACAGTAGCATTTTAAGAGAATTCACACATGTAGTTAATTTACTCTGATCCAAATCAGCTGACAAGTTTGTAAACTTGCAGCTTTTTTCCCTGTGATTTGGCTTCTTTTCACACAGAGGAAAAAAAGTGAACCAAAATGCATCTTTGACGAACCACATGAGAATATTCAGTCTGCTTTTTGGCCAGATACCTTAGGCTATGGAAGAGAATCAGAAATGATCACACTGAGTAACCTTTAATAATAATAACTGTATGCAGTTTAAAGTTTCAGAGCTCTAATGTGCATCTGTCATGTGCAAAATAAAGAGCAGCACAGAGAGTACACTGAGCGCTATTTATTTTACACTATGTGCACTTGTGATGATCAGATCACCAGTAAAAGATTTTCTAACGCTCTCTTCTCATCTGCAGCAACAATGTTGCATTTTACAGATTTTTTTTTGTATTCTTTATAGATTCCAGTTCATCTTATAATGGCCGTCATATGAGTAGGTGGTGCTCAGTGGATACATTTTGCAAGAAGTGTCAAATGGCACATAAATGCCCCTTAGAAACTTAGGTCCAGATCATAAAAATTCAGGAGTTTAATGGGATTCTAAGACCCACCACGATGGATGCTTAGACTAAAATTTGTGAATACCATTGTGTTTGGTATAGTTGTTCATACTGATGTTAAAACAGCCAGCTGTAATATACTGGGTGTATATATACAGGTCTGTTATATATGAAAGCCTGTTTTTGCCACTGAAAAAAAATGCTGTCCATAAGCAAACATTGCAGGTCATTATCTCAAAATTTTGAGTTAGGTTACTTGAAATTTTGATTCAAATTAAGTTTAGGGTTGGTCTGAGACTTACTAACTTGACATGCTGAGAAAATAAGTCCATGTTGTGATAATTTAGGTTAAGAAGCTCAGTCCCAAGTTCTAGCTGTATTTTATCTACCATTCAAATCTAAAATAAAACATTGTGCACTGACACATTTGCAATGGGCTGGCAGCTCCTGTTGTATTATCAATACTCCCATACCATCCCCAAGGTTTCTCTACCTAAGATTTTCAGCTGTTTGCAATGTTTTTTCAAAAATTTGATAATATTTGGAAAATTCAGAGCTTTCTAAAATATTTGCTCACCCATCTTTAAAAATAAAACTTGAAATAAAAATCTAAATATAGTTTTTGTAAAAATTGTTTTTCTATTTTATGCTATTTTGTAATTCCACCATTGGATAGGCTTCCGATTTAAATGTGTTTAATATATCCATTCATAAAATACAACTCAGTGAATTTTTTTCTCTTCAACCAGCACCATAAAAATGCTGCTTTCATGTTAACTCATCAGTAATTACCATATAATCCACCAAATGAAATGCAATAGAATAGAAAGTTAAGTGACTTAAGTAATAGATGTGCATATTTTTTTTCTCCATATAAATATAAATGGGCGTGTCCAACCTTTAAGCCACATAACTACATTTTCAGCCCCTCTCTTTCTCTCCCTCTGAGATTTCACATTTCCTGACCACTGGGCCTGTTTGTACTGATATTAGCAAGAAGTGCAGAATCCTAATGGTGTCTGTAAGTACCACAGAGACCCTAAGACACCCTAAGACTCTCATAAAAGATGTATGAAGGTGATGGGGATTTGTGAGCTCAACCACATACTTGTACATGCATGTACACAGTAAGTAGGTTTTGACCCAAAGCTTGAACTTGAATCATCTCCTTGAGAACATTAACTCCTGTTACCACGAAACCATTACTTTTAGTTTGCTTTTTCTGAATTTTGTCTTCCCCTCTTAGATTATAGTTCTAGAAAGACAGCAGCAGAGTTGTCTTAGGAGCAACGGTTTCCTGAGCTCTGCACTTTGTATCCTTAACAATTTGTTGTCTTTTCAGTTAGATCCAAATATTATAATGTTATCATAACACCACACCAGGTCACACTTAAAAAAACACAAATACCAAATAAAAGATTTGTTTCCTTTATTTTCATTGTTCCCCAGTGTAAAAATGCTATAATCTACTTGATAATATAACATTATTGTTGCTTTATGGTTATCAGTTTTAATTCTTTTTTTTTAATCCTTTATTTAACCAGGTAAAATCTCTTTTCCAAGAGAAATAGCATTTTTCAGCAGTTTGATTCATCCAAAGTTAATTCACTCTGAGAATAAATACAGTCAAACTTACAGTTTTGTAAAGTGTAGACCACCGGTGATACTCATTTAGGTTCATGGGCCATATATCATCCTGTTAATCTGGAGACAGCTGGCTCAAAAAAAACAATTAAAGAAGAATCTCAAAAATGTTCCCTTTCTTTTAGTGTTAAGTGTACATTCTGAAAACATCAACATTTAATAAACCATCTTTTTACAAAGCAAATAATAGCTTAAGAAAAAACAAGCAACAATATGTATCAGTTCTTTGACATCCAGTCAGTCTACTGTCATTACAAAGAAATGCAAATGGGTAAGTCAAAGGCAGAGCTCCTTGACTTAACCATCTTACTTTGGTGTGAATGACAGGCTTTGGGTAATGTCTTTGTCAGTTAGAAGGCTATAAAACTGGTGATGATTCAGACCTCTGGCAGTTTGCCCTTCTTTAAAGTTTTTACGCTTACTAAAACCTTCCAGATCAATCCCTTTGACAAGTTGATTCTGGCCATATTTTGACCCTGGTGAATACAGGACTGAGCAAAAGTCTTGAGACAACCCTCATTTCTTTATATAAGATAGGAAACAGGTGTAGCAATTTATCAAAATTGTGAGTTTTATTGTGTAAAGATGCATGAAAATACAGTGTGTAAAGCAAAAACAGAGTTTGTACAATTCTAATGAGCTTGAAAGTCAATATTTGGTATGACCACTTTTATTCTTTGGCACAGCCCAACTCTCTTAGGGAGCTTTCTAGTAATTTCTTTAAGTATTCTTCAGGAAAAGTAGTTAGTAGTTGTTCAGGAGTTCTTGAGGCTTCTTGAAGGACATTCAAAGCTTTTTTGGATGTTGGCTGCCTTTGTTCCGTTCGCTGTCAAGATGATCCCACACTGCTTCAATAATGTTAAGGTCTGGACTCTGGGGAGGCCAATCCTGCCATGAACTCGCTGTGGCAGGTGGGACTAGAGGACCCCAGTGGCAGGACTCAGGACAGATTTAACTTGAAATTTCAACCTTTTTTTTCTGGAAATTCAAGACAGAGCTGGACAGGGCCAGGGGAACAAATTACAAAACTGACCAGATCAGAAGAACACATACCAGTGAAAAGTTTGGATACACCTTCTCATTCAGTGTTTTTTTTTTTTTTTACATTATAAATTACTACTTAAGTCATCGCAAGTACTATGAAGGGAGACATAAGGAATGATGTAGATAAACTTAAGAGTGTTAAACAAACCAAAAATGTGTTTTAGATGTCAGATTCTTCAAAGTAGGCACATTTTGCTTTGATTACAGCTTTGCACTCTGGCATTTCCTCAATCAGCTTCATGAAGTAATCACCTGAAATGGTTTTCCAACAGTCTTGAAGGAGTTCCCAGAAAAACAATTGGTGATCTCACTAAGCGCAAAACAGATGGATGGCATGTTGCTGCAGAATGCTGTGGTAGCCATGGTGGTTAAGTGTGTCTTGGCTTTTGAATAAACTGGCAACAGTGTCACCAGCAAATCACCCCCATGCCATCACACTTCCTCCTGCATGCTTCACAGTGGGAACTATGCATGTAGGAACCATGCACTCAGCTTTTCTGCATCTTACAAAGACATGGTGTTTGGAATCAAAAACCTCAAATTTGGACTCATCAGACGAAAGGGCACATTTCTACTGGTCTACTGTCCATTCCTTCTCTTCCGTGGCCCAAGCCATTCTCGTTCTCTTGTTATTCTTTATTAGATGTGGCTTCTTTGCAGCAATTCGACCATAAAGTCCAGATTCATGCAGTCTTCTCTGAACAGTTCATGTTGAGATGTCTGTGTGAAAAAGAAATACTCAGTGCATCATTGAAAGCCCCCAGCATTCTAGGCCTATTGTAATTTAACTAAGGGCGGGTTCAGGATCACTCAATCCAGCCCTAACTATAAGCTTTGTCAAAAAGAAAGTTTTAAGTCTAATCTTAAAAGTAGAGATGATGTCTGTTCTCTCGAATCCAAAAGCAAAGTGCTCTATTGGGGTGATATGGTACTATGTGGCCTTTAGATTAGACGAGGCCTGATTATTCAAGACCTTGGTATGTGAAGAGAAAAATTTGATTCTAGATTTAACAGGGAGCCAATGAAGAGAAGCCAATATGGAATAAATGTGCTCTCTTTTTCTAGCCCCTGTCAGTACTCTCACTGCAGTATTCTTAATAAACTGAAGGCTTGTCAGATAATAATGAATTACATAATGAATTACAGGAATTATAGTTCTGCAGTATTAAATGCACAGGATGTTTCTAATTTTAGTGATATTGCGCAAATGCAAGAAAGCAGTCCTATATATTTGCATAATATGTGCAGTGAAGGACATATCCTGGTTTCCAAGATTCCTCACAGTGACACTGGAGGCCAAGGTAAAGCCATCCAGACTAATTCCAAGATTTGTGGGGCCGTGTACAATAACCTCAGTTCTATCTAAATTTAGAAGCAGGAAATTAGATGTCATCCAGGTCTTTATGTCTTTAGAGATTCATGCAGTTCAGCTAATTGGTGTGTGTCATCTGGCTACATGGATTGATAAAGCTGGGTATCATCTGCATAGCAATGAAAATGTATGCTATCCTGTCTAATAATAATACTGCTTAAAGGAAAGCATGTATAATTAGATTAGATTAGATTAGATTAAACTTTATTGTCATTGAAGATGGGCAGCATGGTGGAGTGGTGGTTAACACTGTTGTCTCACAGCAATAAGGTCCTGGATTCATACCCACAATCTGCTTGGGCCTTTCTGTGTAGTTAGCATGTTCTCCCCATATCTGTATGGGTGCTCTCTGGGAACTCCAGATTCCTCCCACAGTCCTAGGACATGCTGTTAATAGGGTTGGGTTAATTGGTGATTCTAAATTGCCCGCAGGTGTGAATGTCGGTTTAGATAGTTGTTTGTCTCTCTGTTAGCCCTTTGACAGACTAGCAACCTGTCCAGGGCGTACTCTGCCTCTCACCCTATGACAGCAGGCTCCAGGAAATGATATATAGAAATGAGAGCTGCTCCATCCAAAGCGGGATGGTTGCTGTCTCTTCTAAGAAGACCAGGTTTTCCTGGCTACATTTATTACAAGTATCATTTTTACTAAAGGAGGTCAAGGAGTAACTAAACATTTGACACACTGAGCAGGAAAGTGCAGTAGGGACAGATGAAGAAGCCATGCTGCTAGTGACTTGGCTAAACACTAAGCTAATAGCTACGCTAAGCTTGCGAATCCCTAAAGATGCATTGAGTGAATACTCTGATTATAATTTGCAGGTGATTCAGCAGAGAATGTGTTTTGGATAAAGCACATGAAGATTACACTAGGTTTGTAATTAAATGGGCTACACAAAACACCATTGTGCATTGTAACAGGAAGAGGAAGTGATACAATATTGCAGTGAGAGCACCAATTCACAAGACCAGCTACTGCTCAAGATCACTTTAAAAAATTAAAAGAAAGTCTGGCTCCTTGGAAGCAAAATGTAAAGAAATGAGGGGTGGCTTAAGACATTTTTACAGCATTATACTTTGGCTTCAGCTCCAAATATAATTTGAAATTGTCTGTTAAATGTCTCAAGAAACTTGTCTATGCAATCCTAGATACTGATTAAATCAGTAACTAAAGACAGGATGTTGGTCTGAGCCCCCATCCAGGATTATTTCCTATTTTTAGTTCAAGTGCTTTTATTGCTAATACCTAGGTAACCTCAAATGTCCCTGAGGATGCAAACTCGGGTCTCCAGTGTGAAAGTCATGTAAATGTAATTTGTTGGAGGCAGACCTGCATTTTCTGACATGGTTTCTTTCAAAGAGGAAAGAGCCAGTGAGGTGATCCAACTGCCAATCACCTGAAATTGTGAATGCAAATGCAGTTTCACCCCAAAATATGCCTCCAGTCTTGCAGATTTTGGATGGCTATAGTTATCCAGTGTAGACTAAGTATAATATTATCCACGCCAGTGTGTTTAAACACAGATCAATGACTCTATTAAATGTTTAGAGCCATGATGATGAGCCTCTTTACAAAGGTGGGATGCAAGGACTTCAGATCCTCAAATGCAGTGATCACAATAAATAGCAGCAATAAACTACAGTGTGATCTTATATAACCAGATAATTTATGAATGATGATGGCATTTATGCTCTCCATTCCTCTCTCGTCTTAGAAATGAGAAATCTACTATAATCGATTTGAACACACCTGTTCAGCAGTAGAACCACTCTCATCTCTCTCAAAGCAATTACATGATCAAAGACAGGGAGCGCAATCAATGTCCAAAGTAATTGGTCTTAGCTGCTCTGCAACCCTGTTAGAAAACTATTACAGCTAACTGCTGGTCTGGTCACCTCAGCAGCAGCTGTCCAATCACATCAGGTTGAGAGGTTTCCTGAGCATTTTCCCTCTCGCAGCCTCAGCTTTAGGACTTAACAGCCCGAATCAGCGCAAAAGATGAGCCAGCTCTACAGTAAGGCCTGTCTTATGACAAACTTAAAGTATCTTGATTAACCTGGATCGTTATCTCATCAGGAGTTTGATCTATTGGGCTTGTCTGTCCGGCACACTTGCTGATAGAAGAAGATTTTGTGAGGTTATTAGAGAAGTAGCAACAGGGTTACTGAGCCTTGGTAGATGAAATCGGGAGATAAAAATGTATTTCTATAGTCAGGTGCTTTACATCTTGCACTTAACTAGTCAATTTTCCTCGAAGAGGCACAACTGTTATGAGGTTGCTAGAGTTTCATTATAACATCAACCTGTTTTGATCACATAACATATTCTTCAGTTGCATATGAAGTAATATCCAGTTGTGCTGGATTTGGTAATGTTCACATTTTCTGCTTTTTGGGGTTGTTTTTTTTTAAGAATTTGCATTACTGACATGATGTTGAGCTTCAATGTTCATTTTATATACCTGGGAAACATCAGATGAAAAAAATATTTTTACTACAAAGTCCATTCAGTAGCTGGTTAACAACAAACAAATTGTCACTTTCTGCTGTCAGCATCAGGAAACAATTTTCACTTATCATTTATCAAGAAATTATTCCTGTCATAGCAATAAAGACACATCATATATACCACTGGGAAATCCCTAGAGTTTATCTAGACTTCCTTGATCTGGCTGTGAAAGACACAGTGACTTAAAGAGACTCATTAGCCTAATTAGGGCTACACAATCACTGATGATCTATGTTTGACCAGTGCTCTATGTATGTTGTATGTTCATACAGCTCCCTCTCTTTCAAGTGTAGAGTACTGTCAAAGTTTGGAGCCACCCTTCATTCATTTTGATTTTACTTCCAAGGAGCCAGATTTTCTTGTAATTCTTAAAGTGGCCTTGAGGTTTTCTGAAGGACATTCAAAGTTTTTCTATGGACATTGGCTGTTTTTTCACTCATTTTCAGTTCAGTCCTTGTACCTGACCATTTTCAGAGGAATGTTAGGGTTTTTTTTTGTTAACACTGGGCTATGAATTATGCAAGCACAAAAAGGCACCTAACTCAAGGGAGGGACCAGTGTTCCGTCTGCACATAACAGACAACTTAGCAAAAGAACATTTTAAATTGTATTTTTAGACACTTTGTTACTAGCAGCATGTCACAAAAAGACAATTTTTTTTTCAATTTCCTTAGTTGGATCTATGAAAAATGCCAACAGTAACACAATTTGACAGCAATAAAATAAAATTCTTTGTGCCAATGAGGCGATTCCAAAGAGCTTTTAGCCAAAAACTTGGCATGATATGCAGTATGCAGTCTTTGTGGGAACTTTAGGAAAAGTGGAGGACAAAAAGAAGAAGAGGCAGACAAAAAAAATTATCTACAACAGATGAACAATATTTGAAAGTAGTGTCCTTAGGAAAGAGAAAGAAATCCAATGAAGACCTGACAAAGGACCTGAGAGATGCATGTGGCCCTTCAGTTGATCCATCCATCTTAAGGAAGTAAAGTAGGAAGAAAAGGCTGGGTTGTGCCAAATTACACTAGAACTGGACTGAAAGTCACTGGCAACAGGTCTTATGATGTGATGGATCAAATTTTTGGTTCAAATCACTGTCAATATGCACAGAGGAGGTCAGCAGAGAGGTACAACAAAAGGTGTCAAAAGCCATCTGTAAAAGATGGTGGAGGCTCTGTCGTGGTTTAGGGCTGCATTACAGCCAGTGGTGTCAGTGATCTTGTTAAAATTGATGGAATTATGAATGCAGAAAAATACCGGCAGATTTTGGTCGACTATTCAATAGTTGAGGCTGTGTTGAAGAATAAAGATGGCCATACCGAATATTGACTTTCAAGCTCGTTATAATTATACAAATTGTGTTCTTGCCTCATATACTGTACTTCCATGTATGTTTAATAAATCATTTCCCCAACAGACTATAAAGAATTGAGGGGTGGCTCGAGACTTTTGCACTGTAGTATAATTTCCAGAAAAAAATAATCTTTTGTTTGGTCCTATTAATATATTTTGAATGGTTGTGAGTGTGTAGAAAAAGCCAAACAAGACATTTGTTATTACTACTTACAGTAAGCAGAGGCTACAGTGAATGTTATTGGTTTTGGCAGATAATAGGGCTTTACTCATGCATGATGGTGGGCCACTGAAATGTGAAAACTGTAATAAATCACAGCAATCATGAAATACAGTGCTGTATATTCAGTAGATAGCCGCTTACACCGGCATCTTTCCCACACCGTATGTAGTTTATTACTGCTGATGTTTGAATGTAATAGTTATTGCTTTGTCTCAGGCTTAACATGAATAGAATAAAAGCCTTCAATGTCTTTTCATCATGGATCATTCCTCTCATACAGTCACACACACCAATGCATTCTGCTCATGTGAAACTCTTTTCAAAGGGATTGTCTTTCAAGCAGAGCGCCTTGGTGCAGCAAATCGGTCTTCATGGCAGGAGACAGTATTGGAATTTTTTTTTTTTTTTAGAGAGAGGGCCTATTGGGATTGGGATTTCTTTTGATGTCATGTCATGCAATGGCATCTCAAGGGGGGAATATATTCCTTTGTAGAAGACAGACCAGGCAGGCAGTGACAAAAGCAGCTCCAATCAAATCAGACACAAAATTAAAAGTTCTGAGAATCCTGAACTGGCAAGGTCAACTGAAAAACAATGACGATTAAAATCAATTCATAAAGCGCAAAGCAAGTGATTAACACCTGGCAGAACTGACGAGAAGTATGCTGTGATGACACTGGTGAGGTGTACTTAATAGTTGTACCCAGCATGGATCAAGAAGGACATTTCTGAAATATAACTTTGATAGCACTAGCACTGGATGAATTATAGCTTGGTGGCTGTTAGACTGTTTAGTAAGAATTCCAATTAATCTTTGAGACTCCTTGAGACAGTGCTGGTCTAAGCAGAAAATATATATTTGCATACAATTGTTAGTCAAGTAAGCTTTTGCCTGTGTTACCCAAAATATCCATCAGACTGCTTTAGAACACATAAAACCTTCAGACTGATTCAGACTAAGCATAATTACAAGAAATGTAAACTTCAAATAATGTACTTATAACTGCAGAATAGGCTGTTTTATATGATATGGAATATTTATGTAGAGTACTTTGTCTTTTATCTGGTTGGGAGATCCTGCACTATAGTGCAGGAATTGTTAAGGAGCTGTCCGCAGTTCTGAAAGTCTTGTTTCTCTTTTTCTCCTTTGACAAATGCCCTGAAGCTGACAGGAAATTGAGGTCTTACTTCTAATACAGATTACATGAACTTCATCTGTAACTGTCATCCCAAAAATCGGGTATGTTGTAGTTTGAATTAAATGAATAAATAAACAAAAAAGCCACTGTTTACTATGTTTGCATTCTATTATGATCAATACAAAAAACAAAGTATTAAGCCTTAACCTGTAAAGAAGGAAATCAAAACAACAAAAAATAATAAGTAATATAAAATTAAAACCATTAAAACATAATTTCTTTCCACCAATGTGCTGCTTATAACCTCACTGCAGGACATAAATATTTCTACTCCATTACATCTCAGAGGAAAATATTTTATATTAATAATACAAAATACATTGACCAGGCACTTCATTATGTACACCTATTCAACTCCTTGTTAATGCAAATATCTAACCAGTTCAGCAACTCAATGCACTTAGGTATGCAGACATGGTCAAGACAACTTGCTGAAGTTAAAACTGGGCATTAGTATAGGGAAGAAAGGTGATTTAAGTTACTTTGAATGTGTCATGGTTGTTCGTGCCAGACAGATTGAACCGAGTATTTCAGAAACTGGTGATCTACTGGGATATTCCCTCACTACCATCTCAAGGTTTTACAGAGAAGGAGCCAAAAAAGAGACAATATCCGATGCGTACTCATTCTCTGGGTGAAAATGCCTTGTTGAGGCCAGAGGTCAGAGGAGAATGATAGCCTGCTTTGGACTGACAGAAAGGCAACAGTAACTCAAATAACCACTTATTACAACCAGAAGATGCATCTCTGAATGCACAACAGATCAAACCTTAAAGTAGATGGGCTACAGCAGCAGAGGAACACACTAGGTGGCACTCCTGACAGCTAAGAACAGGAAACTGGGGCTACAATTTGCACACACTCATCAAAACTTGACAACAGAAGGTAAGAAAACAAACTGCCTGATCTGATGAGTCTCAATTTCTGCCTGTACATTCAGATGGTAGCTTCAGAATTTGCGCTAAACAGCATGAAAGCATTGATCATCCTCCCTTATATCATCCCAGTAGGCTGCTACTGGTGGTGTAATGGTGTGGGGATATTTTCTTGGCACATATTGGGCCTCTTGGTACCAACTGAGCATTGTTTTAACTAAGTATTCCTATTTTTGGTACTTAAAACAATACATTTTGATGCCAGTAGTTTAATAATTATATTCTAGTCATTCTTCCACCACTGCAACTTTTGAGCTCAGTTTATCACTCAGTCCAGCGCAGTTTACAGTTAATGTGAATGTGTAGCACTTCACAATCTGCACCCCCCCAACTTATTTGCTGACAATGGTTTCTTGTTCTTTTGGGATCTCCACAGGCAGCACATTCTACTTTGTCAGTGCTGACTTTTAAATTATTCTCCTTGCAGTTTTTTCCTACAACACACTTTGTACTAAATGCCATAACTTATCAACATCATAACAAGAGTTAGGAGAAATCTGCTGGAGGAAACATGACTGTGAAGTGTCATGCACTTCACAGTCATGTGACTGTAAATATTATATTAGTAAATATTATATTAGAAATGTTAAAGTTAGTGTAAAGATTGCTTGTTTTCTGTGCTTAATGGTGTGAAGTGAGTAAAACTTTTCTAAAGGTGTTCAGTCTGACCTCTTATAACATATTCATGTTGTTTGATTAAAAGTCAGTGGATACAGAAGCCTAAATCAGAGAGGTTTTTTTTGTTTGTTTTGGTAGTGTAGAAGGAGCCAGATGAATAACAGCCCCGGTGGTGAGAAAGCCTGCCATGTCTGTGTGTTACACCTCTCTGTATTGGTTACTCTGTGCCCTTCAGGGAGCAGAACCGTGCTCTGTCTGTGTAGAGCACTAATTAGTGCTATTAACACCACAGCCATTAATCATAACTCTTGGATGAAATATGCAAAATACACATAGGGGAGCAGCATCAAAGTGAAACCAGACAGTTTTGATGCATTTCACTATTTACTACTGAGTGTGGAGCAGAAAAGCAGCAAGTGAAGAGTTTTACACAAACCTCGCATTCTGACATTAGACTTGTACAGTTACCTTTCATGCGTTCTTGGTTAGTTCAGAATAAGTATCAGGCATATTTTTAAAGTAATCAACTTCATTATCTATATTTTTGTTGCCAACAAAGACCATGACAAAAAAAAATTTAAATGAAATCCATCCATTAATTTTCTTCTGCTTATCCAATTCAGGGTGAAAACTAGAACTGATCTGCAAGTAGTTTTTGCGTAGCCAAAGCCTGATAAAGCTCATTTATCTGTGCAACAGAGCTCCACCATTTAAAAACACCTGGTTTTCAACAGACACAGCTTCAGGATGCAGTTATTGAATTCTTAAAGTATTTTACAGTACATTTTTAGTCTTATTGGGCAGCACAGTGGTTACCACTGTCGCCTCACAGCAAGAATGTCCTGGATTCGCCATACCGACTGGCTGTGGCCCTTCTGTGTGGAGTTTGCTTGTTCTCTCCAGGTACCCTGACTTCCTCCCACAGTCCAAAGAGATGCACATTAGGTTAACTGGTGATTCTGAAACAGCTATAGGTATGAATGTGAGAATGAATGGCTGTCTGGGCTCCAGCCCCCCCACAACCCTGGAATCGGATAAGCGGGAGTCATTGCATGGATGGATTTTTAGTCTTGCTGTGTTCATTGTATTTTCTGACAGTACATAAGGTTTGATTTCCCAGCAGTGTAGCCCACAAATCCCCCTTGCATCACCTGGAACACTTCCAAAATATAGTCAAGTAAATTTGGATCATGATGGATTACCTGCATATACCAAGCCAGGTGCTTTTTCAGCTGTACATGAAACAATTTAAAAAATAACTCTGTGTCTTAGAAATTCTGACTGAAACTGAAGCTTATTTTCTCTTATAAATATTGTTTGTTTGATATGGCATGTTCATCTTGACATAATCAATTTGGGTCACCCAGAGATTTTCCTCTGCCTTAATTGTATCCATTGAACAACTCTTTAGGTCTCCTTCTTCCTGATAAGTGTTCGCTACATTGAGAATCTGCTTTCAGCAGGGTGGTAGTTATCTTTGGTGTCTTGATTTGAAAATCCTCTTTAATGAGGTTAGAAATCTACTTTGTTTCTTTTCTTTTCCCTCTTAAAATAAGGACGTATTTAAAATGGAGCAGCATTTTCTGCTCTCCTCTGTGAACTGAAGTCCTCGGTAATTGCATCTCATGGGACTCTTCATTTGTTGCCCAGCGAAGAGACAGAATCTCCAGCAGAATACATAAAACAAACTGGGGTGTCTTAGAAAAAACACTTTTTCCTCATTTTCTACACTGCGCACTCAATTCACCTGATCAATAATTGAAACGTGCCCTGTAAGTTTTGTTTTTGATTTGTTCCATGACATATCCGACTGAGAAAGTAGATAACTTTGTTAGCAGAATTATTTAAGATGACATTTGAACAAAGCCTTAATCTTGGTCACTAATGGTCACCAACTCCCCTGAGTAATTAGAAGAAACTTGCCTATATTTAAAATCAGAATACAAAAAGTGAGTCTTTCATTCTCTGTGCTGCAATGGAATGGGAAACAATAGCTCCCCCACTCCACTGGGTCAATCTCTTTAAGATATGATTGTCAAAATTTGCATATTAAGTTTGCTTGCTGCTGTTCCCTTATTTGTGTGGCACCAACAGATAAGAACACCATGTGTATCCAACACAGAGTGACTGGTGGAGATAGCAAAAATCAGCGTGCACAGCTGAAATTCTGCTGCCAACATCCCTGTGAATAAAAAAATATTTTCCTCTTCTTTCTAAAATACAGCACAAGATCAGTGTTCATTATATCAACACACTTAAGAATGGCCTCTCTCTCTTTTGTCTATAAGTGCACTCTGCACACACCCTGTAAATTTGTGTAAAAAAGCAGAAGATTCAAGGATCATTTAGAAGAATCGTAAATTACAGCTGCCATTTGGTGTTTATGAAAATGACCATGTTGCTCTTCTTTTCTCTTATATACAGGAACTAAAACAGGCTTGAATTCTAACTAACATTAAAGCTGCTCTGATTCATTATTTTCTACACTTTATTACAACATTTATCACAGCGCAGATACGCTCAAGCCTCTGGTAGATTGATTAGACAGGTTTTAAAGATGCGCTAATCAATATTTCTGTACTAACACTGAATCAAATAACTGATGTTCAAGGGTCATTCAAGTGATGAACACACACACAGAATTATCACTTAACTATACAGCTTCCCGTAGTTATACGGAGTGTTTAGTGCCTTTTGGCTCTACTTTGCTGCTCTAATCATCATAATTTACAAATGCATTAGGCAGCTGTATTCAATGAATAGGCCTCTGATAAAACCTTTTCTACTCTATATGCCCAACACCCAACAGGACAGGGTGTACAGTTGCAGTTAGGCACTAGTAGTTGGTGAAATCAAAAACAAACTTATAGCAGAGTAAATGTTAGACCTTTTACTGGGTGTGGACAAACACAGCTCCAGCTTATTACTAATGTTGCGCTGTGTGCCGGAAAATAGCAAAAGAGTTGCATAAAGATGATGAAGTACTGCTAAATGAGTTTAAATGAGTCCAAAGGCAGGGCAAAATGGATCAATTTCTCATAAATCATCTGTTACAATACAGCACCTCAATATATGTAGTCTTTTCCCCCATTCAAATTCATAAGCCATAAAGTGTCAAAAGACACAGTTGGGTTTTAAAAGTCCTGAATCACTCTTAAAAGGCACAAGACCAAAAGCAATGATGTGTAAAACTATATTACTGGTCATATTAACGTCTGAGCAAAAGACAAAGAAAGAAGAGTGACAAATTACATATCTGAGCTTAAAAATGTACCTAATGTGGTCATCTGCACAGTGAAAACAAGCTGGAGTCAAGAGTAATGAGCTGGAGAAAGACCAGCAGGGAACTGCATGTCTCGACAGCTGATTAATGAGTCCGTAACAGAATTGGATTTGAATATCAATGCTGCTCTATTGCTTAAACTGACAGTAATTGCCACCTATTAGATTGGCTCTGCACCCCTGTATTTCAAAACAATCACCGCCATTCATAGATTAGAGAGGAAAAAGGGTGGGAGGCTGAGTGAGTGTATCGTTTGACAGCTGGTACTGTGTGACAGGTTTCACAGTTACAACTTTGTCTATATGTGCAAGTGTGACAGAGAATAAGAAAACCAAACATGATTTCTTAGCCAACAGAACCCTATACTGGCCCCTAGAGGCTGCAATATCAATTACATGCCATGTTGGACTGCACAAGTCCAACATGACTTGATTGTCCGTTATGACATCAATTTAGTCACACTTTGTGGGGCTTTAAAGTTCATCACAAAGTCTTCAACTGCAGATTGAATTTGCTCATCTGTTGTTCTTAAAGCTAAAGAACCTGATTCCACAATACTCTCACTGCTAACTTAACGAGAAGTGATTGTTTCAGATTTTTACATTTTATGTGTACAAGCAAAACATTTTCAGCCAGATGACATTAGATGAGAGATCAGACCACCAAAATCATTAGGGGTAATATCTGTGGCAAATTGCAGGATTAAGTGGCCAACAACTGTTGAGATAACTGGACAGACAGAGAGATGGAGAAGCATCATTAAACTCTGCTGTTAGTGGGGTTGAAATGTCACTACAGCAGGGTCACTTTGCACTTCTTTGACAGCGATCTCTGGAAATGAAGTGTTTCATTTGTCTTTCTTGCAGTCCCCTCTTTATCCCCCCCCCCAAAAAAAACCCTCCATGCCTTTTTCTCTTACTCCCAGAGTAATTGATATGATATGAGCTCTGGCAAGTGTAATCTTCTTTTAATTAAGTCCTGGTGCTAGCACCAGCTTCATGCTGATAGTGACTTATGACTTTCCTCCTTTCATTTTTCTTGTGTTCCTCTATAATCTTATTTTACCTCTGTTGCTCCCCCAACTTTGGCTCTCTCATCTTACTCGTTATCTCTATCCTCTATATTTCTAACCTTTACTTCCTGCCCCTCATCTTATCATCCACTCTGTCATTCTTGGGTTTTTTTTCCCCCCTCTTTTCCTCTGGTTTCTCTTTTAATTTGTCCATTCTTTCTCTTACACTGCAGTCACAGCACCATGAAGAGGAAAAGAGAGCCCTCAGCCGGGAAATCATTGTCCTCAACAACCACCTCATGGAGGCAAAGATCACCATTAATAAACTCAGAGAGGACAATGTGAGTACTTAAAGCTGCCTCATCTATATAATATAAACTCCTCATAACACCCCTGTCAGCATTGGGTATATACCTGAAGCAAGGTTATTTGGATCGTATCTGAATTTTTCTGTATGATGGCATGCCCGAATGATTTTTTGCCTGCAGGCACAGTAGCCCAGGGAATCCAGGGCACAAAGATTTGAGGCCCTGGGGCAGCTGCCTTCCTTCCTTGCTTGGTGCTTGGTGCCTTGTTAGCACCAAAACAACAGTTGGTTTTGGAGGCTAAAAATCAACTCTTCCTGAGGAGAACACTTCCTCTTGTCACACTGGAAGTCACGCTCACTGTATTTCTGCAACATCCTCAAATATTTGTGCTTCAAGGTGTCACAGCAGATAGAGGAATTAACTCTAAGCCACTGGATGTTTCATAGTGATAGTACTGAAATCAATGGGCATCCTCAGGGCTGGCAGAGGTTGAATCCAGGGCTGAATGGACCCGAGCTCAACGGCATGTGGCAATTTGGTGCCTCACTTTCTTTGAAGTGATTTTACTGGTTTTTACCTTGTGGGGGCTCTAGGCTGAGTTGGATTTTCTCTCACTGCTCTATGGCAATTTTTAGCACTTCTGAGCTATAGCATTTTGACAATCCCCCCACAGATCCGGCAGAGGTGATTGGAGGCAAGGTTCATTTTGAGTGGGTTTCAGAATTTGTCTCATCACTGCCAGAAGTGAGGCAGACATTTCCTCTGGCTTTCAACAATCTAATTTTCTGCTTAGAACACAAAGAAATAAAAGAATTGCATTTGTTTTACACTTAACTAATTAACCCATTTAATCTACAGTACTGAGCAAAAGTCTTGAATCACCCCTCATTAATTTATATTTTGCCAGAAAAATGGGAAAAAGGTGAAGCATTTTATTAAAACATGTGAAAACACAGATCAAGTATGTAAGGCAAAAATGGAGTTTATACAATTCTAACAGGCTTGAAAGTCCGCCTGTATTCTATTCATGTATATACATGAGCATACATGAACTAAAATTGGGATTCATCCCTCCATAAGATCTGTAGCCACTGATTTTCAATCCAGTTCTTGTGTAATTCATTTTTCATAGATTCAGCTAAAGAAATGGGGAAAAATGGTGTGTTTTTGAGACAGGCTGCTAGAAATATAGTGCCTGAAGATACAATTCAAAATTTGTTATTTGTTGTCTGTCATGTGTAGACACAACACTGCTTCAATCCTTGAATTAGGTGCCTTTTTTATGCTTGAATAATTCATAGGTCTGTGTTTTACAAAGAAAAAACAAAACAGTCTGAAAATGGTCAGGTACAAGGACTGGACTGAAAATGAGTGAAAAAGCAGCCAATGTCCAAAGAAAAACTTTGAAAGACCTTCAGAAAGCCTCAAGACCACTTTAAAAATTACAAGAAAATATGGCTCCCTAGAAGCAACATATAAGGAAATGAGGGGGTGGCTGAAGACTTTTTCACTGTACTGTACAAGTTATTACATATTCCATGTATTGAACAGCAAACAGGCCATGGAGAAGTTCAATGATCCACAGAGTCTCTGTTTGGAATTACTTTTTGAGGAAGGAAATTTGCTACTCTGTTCACATATTCAGCAGTAAAAAGAATACATTCTACACTCAGAACGGATTGTAAGACCTAAAAAAAAAATGGCATCTTGCCACCAGCTGGAACAACAAAGCTGTTGGCTGGCATTCCCAGGACGGACACACCACACAGCACATATTAACTAAGATATCACCAAGGTCTCAAAGGTCTATTTGAACTGTCCTGAAAAAAACTACACAGAGTTCAAATGTTCCTTTTTCAGCAAAATGGAAAAAAAAAACTGATTCAAAGAGCAGACACTGTTAACTGGTAGGAGAGCTGAAACTGTCAAAGAGAGGGCTTTGATGTTATGGGGAAAAATGTCAGGGTTGTGCTGTTAAAGAGAAACAGGAAGGCTACGGTGCAGCATGAACTGACCTTTATAAGTGGATGGGTTTAACGCAGGAGGGAGAGGAATAGAAAGTCATCTAAACCGGTTAAGCACCCACAATAACACATGCATGCACTGTAAACACAGAAAACAATTAAACCAAGCATCTGTTGTGCCAGTAGACTGCCTTCACAGTGCTGTGAAATTAAAGTAAAAAATCTAATAGCCATCCATTGCAGAAAGAAAGCATGGGTAAAGAGATAAATAACGCTGCACTTGCTTCCTTGGCTGGAAGGTGCAGATAAGTTAATGTGCTGTTTCAGACAACTCTAATAAAATTAGCACAGTCTGCACAAGACAGATAGACGATATACCGTGAATGAAAACAAGTTTGCCTGTATTAAGATCCTGCAAAAAAAACCAAACAAAAAAAAACCTGGGAAATTATATCACCAAGAAGCAATTATATTAACTCATAAATATATATATTTTTTAATTTTCAGTTGCATTGTTCCATATTTCCCGCTGTCGGATATCTCCCCTCAGACATCCCCAATAATTATGAAGCACAATTTAGATGGCTGTAATCTAAAGTGTTACAGCTTTTTCTCAGGGATGGTTTAAACTCGTAACACCCTCACAATCCTCAGTCACAACATGCTTGAAGCATCAGGATGCCAAGAAAATACATATATGTGTGATAAGCGAATGGTAATAATCTTTCTGCCTTTTTCAGGACTTGTACAGGAAAGACTGCAATCTGGCAGCCCAGCTGCTGCAGTGCTCCAAGTCTCACTACAGAGCACACAAGATGTCTGAGGTGAGCTCACCAACACTGCCTGCTACAGCTGCATCAGTGCGGGCTTACGTTTCTGCTGCAGTAAAATTAAGTGAAGACCATTTAAGCATAGCTGTCTGGTTTGGTTAAATTACATTCCAAACAAGGTCGGTTCAACAGAGGGGCTGGAAATTGTGGTGTTTAAGAACTTTATTATTAAAGCGTATTAATAAAATAACATAGCTTGGTCTTGAGTATCTATCATTAAATATGATTTGGGTTTTAACTTTTTAGTGGCGGTATGTTGCACAAAATGCTCCTGCTTTGAACCAAAATTTACTTTGGAGAATGCTTTCAAGCATCATTTACACCTTCCTTTTAGAAATATCATTCTGAAAATGGTTTAATATATTAAAATATTTTCAAGAAATTTAGAACAAGCATTGTTTGGACCCTGGACTCATCAGCTCATTATTACTTAAAGCCAGGGTACAACCCTGAGGCTGAGGGGCATAACTACGTCAACTATCAGTGAGCATGTGGATGCTTAGTACAGTAATAAAGATGACATTTTTGATGCATTATTCTTGTAATGAAGAAGAGTTCACCACATTGTGTTGGTGTACTATTAAAAGTCTTCTTTGAGTTGTTTTCACAATAAAATGGAGCCACAGCATTCATGGCTCCTCCATTCAGATGGATGTAGGTCTGCTGTCTGAAGCACCATCTGTGCGCATCTTAGCTGTGCATAATAAATGTATGAAAGGCTGGCTTGTGATGATACCTGATGCACAAAAGAAAAGAAAAAAAAGCCCTAGAACTGGCCTGATAATTAACTGAAGCACTGCATACAGACACATTTGACTATTTGCATCACTACAAATCCATTAATAAAATTGAAATAGAGCAATAATGAATTCTGCTTGTTAAAACGCTGACGAGAGGATGTTTTATGCTTTTATTTAAACAAACACATTTAGGACTTTAGGGCAGGTAATTGAAGTAAAGTGAACTAGCTAACAGCAAGCTCAGGTTACCTTTGCTGAACAGCAGCACTGTGGCCACAATGCAAAAAAACTGATTCAGATATGACTGTTAAACTTAAATATGCAAGTATATTTTTCTGTGGACAAAATATGAATCATCTAGGAATTACTGTTGAGAGAAGTACATCATTTTTACATGCATTATTACAAACAATACTATGCTGCATTATCGTGGCTAATTAGTGCTACACTTCAATCCACAAACATTGTCTTCTCTTTAATTTGCACTCTTCTAAATGTTATTAGCTGGGGAAGATGGTTTCCTTTGTGACTGGAGGATGTCGCATTAGCCTCAGTCTTGAACCATTATAGCTGCTGTGCACATTTAGGGTCCCATTTACATGTCTTTTGATTTTAGCTGATTGGAAACAATAAAAAGTCATCTGGTGGTGGATTTTGTCAGCCAAGTATTAGGACAGTCTAGCTTGCTACGTGTGTCAAAATCTGTCAGCAACATTTTCTTTTGGAACTGACAAAATCCATTTTCACGGAGAATAAAAGATAGACGAGCTTCAGTTTATGAAGTGAAACAGAAGGACTGTTGAAAAATTACTGTATTGTATACACACACACACACACACACACACACACACACACACACAACAGGTGTAGGAAGATCAACAAAAGAAGCTCAGGAGTATGTCTTATTGCTAGGAAATCTAACATCTCATTTGACATTTAAAAAAAGTTTCCAAAACATGGTATATTTTTCAAATGTGGAGCAGGAAATGTGGAGTTAAGGAACAGGGCATGAATTTCTAGAGTCCTTTAACTATCCAGCTTCACGGTATGCTATTAATCCACTTATTGTTATAAATGAAAGAAGACCTGGAGATGTGTGCACTGTCACGTGGCTTAACATTGCAGAACTATGTGACTGTTAATTAAGATCTACCTCAGATAGTAGCTAATGCTGAGCTGGCTTACTTAGAGCACACACTGTATATTATCTCACGCTCTCCCCCACAGCCTCACCTACTTTCCATCTCTGTTCCCTCTGGGAGAGGCAACAGCTGCTAAAAATAGTTCTGACTTAAAAGATGCAGGTTATTTTATGCCGAGGCGAGCTTCTATTTCTTAACAAAGCCAAGTCAGTATTTTATCTATTTTTTCCCCGATACCCAGCTGGAGACCCAGAGAACTGGTTTAATTTGAATCTAAGCCATTCCCTGTGGAACTGATATTGTTTGATGGTAGACAGAAGGAAAAAAAAGACACACTAAAATGGATAAAAAAATAAGAGAGATGGGGGGAATGAAAGCTTTTTGGTTGAGAAGGCAATGGAGCAAGAGGAGAAAGATGAAAGGATAAAGAAAGGGATGAGAAGAAAGAGAGCTCAGCGTGTCGGGAACAGTTCCTGCTGACCCTGACCAGCTTTAATAGGCACAAAGAGCCAGTCTGTAATTGACAGGAACATTTTTCTCAAACTGGAGCCAATCAAAGAGATTATGGCTGTCTGTCTGTCTGTGTGAGAGAGACACAGCAAGAAGAAGAGAAAGAAGGCAGATTGAGAAACAGATGGGAGAATGCAGGACAAGGAACATTAGGAAAGAAGAAATATTTGTAGACCTTTTTATATTTAAGTTTTAAGTTGTAACTAGTAACTAAATGAACTGTTGTTTAGCAAGTCATGAAAGGTAGTGTTATCCCTTGAGGAAACAGGAGAGGAATTCGGATCAGATCAGGGCATTTCCTTCCAGCGCAACTTCTTTAGGTTCGTGAAGACATTTCACCTCTCATCCAAGAGGCTTCTTCAGTTCTAGAACAACTGGCCCTGGTACTACATAAGCCTTTTTTTTCACACCTTGGCTCATGTGATGACTTGCATGGCGAATAGTGGGTCAATGGCCCTCAGGTCCACTTCCAAGAGGACAGCCCCCACTAGTGGTTAAATATCTGGGACCAGTTGATTTAGGACTGAAGTAGCCTCTTGGATGAGAGGTGAAATGTCTTCATGAAGCTAAAGAAGTCCAGCTGCCTTCTTTTTAACCTTTCAACACTACCATATCCTGGATGACTGAGAACCTACACAGACACATCTCCAAAGTTTTCCATTTCTATAAAGTTTTGCTGGATATCAACTACGCAAATGTCACATTTTTAGAAAAACATTTGTTGTTGTTTTTATTTTAATTTCATATCTTTGTTCAGCTTATTTTGTCTTTATTTGTCTTCAATGTCTCAGCTGCCACTGGACTTCCAGGAACGCATCAGTTCCCTCATGGAAAAACATAATCAAACTAGTGGAGTCACCATGGCAATGTGTCACTCAAATTATCCTGATGCAGTCCCCACAGCCATAATTGCCAAGGTCTTGGAAAAGCCTGAGCCTGGGAGCAGCTGCCCTGTAACACGTTCATCCAGCCCGCAGATGCCAGATGGAGACTTTCTGACAGGAACAGGGAGTACTGATCATCTGAACCGGCGCCTTTCTTATAAGACATCTGACCTGTATTGCAGCGACACAGCACTCTACTGCCCTGAACGATGGCAAGACACAGAGCGTAGACAAAGCGTCGACCTCCACGGCACCGGCCTGCTTCAACTTCATGCCCAGAACTCTGTTGACAGCAACCCTGATGAAGATGCTTTCCACTCTGGAAGTTTCTCCCACCATGAACCCCCATCCTCCTTCCACCACCATGATGAGTTCGGTACTGGTAGTCTCCCAGTTTCCAGTTCCTACTCCAGTTTTAGCCTCGCATCAGATGAGAAGGGAGGAGTTAGTGGAGGGTGTGGGCGCACTGGCAGCAGCACCTTATCCTCTTCCCACCAGGGTCTCTATATGGACTGGAGAGAAGGTGGCAGCGGGGACTATGAGCGCAAAAGCATTTCCTCTTATGATAAAGACAGATCAAGCTTCTCGAAGTCCCACAGTATCCAGCACATGGCAACCCAAAGGAGCCCCCAAAAGGGTCCCTCACCGGCATACACAAGGACAGCGTCATGCTTCAGTGAACCATACCATTCCAGCACTCCTCGTCTGGCTTCCTCTCACAGCATGGGATCCACAATTGGACTTGGCCAGGCACATGGAGGAACTCTGGACAGCCAAGGTGACGTCCAGGTGTCAGAGGATGACCTGAGCAGCCGCTGGAGACAGCTCAGCGTAGAAGACATCAACACCTTCTCATCTTCTTATCGCAACATTACAGGGCGGGGCTCTCCTTACAGTTTCTCTGAACGCCACTTTGCAATGGGCCCCTCCAGTAAAGTCAAAGGGTCTCTCTACAGCAGCTTCCAAGAAGGAGATGGTGTCTTCCACAGTCGGGTGCTGGAGCAGTGTTTTCCTATGAGTTCCTCTTCTCTCAGCCGCAGTCCCAAGCATAAGGATCGTCGCAAGCAGGAGAAAACTTCGATGCTGTATAGAGCCAAGGATGACAGTCAGGACTCTGAATGCAGTCTGTTCCTCTCAGGGAGCTCTAAAGAAAAGGAGAGCAGCGGGGGGGCGACAGTGGCAAGCAGCACAAAGAAGGACTACATGAATCTGAGTGCAGACAGCTCAGCTGATTCCTTACACCAAAGCTCGCTTGAAGCTTCAAGTCTTCAACACTACCCCAGCCCTAGACCGAGCGTCCGGCCTCGCCCAAGCTCCAGCTCTGCTCTCAGCGTCGGCCCCGCACTCCCAAAGAAGACCTCTCCAAGATACCAAAAATTTGGCAGCACGGGACTGACGAGAAAGGACAGTTTGACCAAGGCACAGCTATACGGTACGCTGCTGAACTGAGTGAAGAAAAAGATTTTTATTTTATGCATGATAATGATGATGATAATAATGAGTCCTAACTTTCTGTACTGTTCTGTATGTCTCCCTGCAGCAAACACATACTTGGTGTGATGGGGTGTTCCAATGTTGTTGTTTTATGTATCTTAGCCACGGCACGTTTCACGCAGTCTGCAACTTTTTTCTCTATTGTAAGACAAGCTACTCAATATGTTTTTGTTTAAGTGATGATGATATTTAGAGTCACCAAGACAAAACCACACTCTCTCTACAACATGAAGATACTGTGCTATTTGCTCTTTTTTTTCAGTTTTAAGTACCGATAGTAAAACCAGCAAAAGATCATTAATGCTTGCTCTAATATATACAGTACTGAAAATAGACTAAAGTGTGTGCAATGAGGTGACTTAATTCTGCATGTTTGAGAGAGGTTATCCATTATGTTTTTGGGGCTGCGCTGACTGCAAACTGTTAAAATGATTTACCCATCCTCTATTTTCTCTCACACAAATGCATGTTAAATGGAAAATGAAAAACACATTTCCAGCTAAAACGTTTTTCGAAGAGACATTATTTGTAAGCACCCCATTATGAGAAGAGAACATTCTCCAACTGGCTAAGCAAGAGATTAAAAAAATATATATTTAATTTAAAATCTATATAATATTTAAGAGCAAGATTTCTATAGCTAATAGAATAATTCCACACTTCTTAATAAGAAACCTAAATTACCTAATTTATCAGCTATAAAATATACCATTGTACTTAAAAAATATAATAATTATTATTAGATGAAATATACAAATATAATAAAGTAGCCATTCAGTAAAAGTTATTGCACAGATGTACAGTATTGTGCAAAGGTCTTGAACTACCCCTCTTTATACATTTATATTTTGCTTCCAAAGAGCCAAACCTCTTGCAGTTTTTTAAAAGCAGTCTTGAGTAATAGCATTCCAGGCTTTCTGAAGGTCTTCCCAAGATTTTCTTTGGACATTGGCTGCTTTTTCACTCATTTTCAGTCCATTCCTTTCACCTGACTTTATCAGAAAGATACATAGAGATGTACAGCCATCTGTAAAACATGGTGAAGGCTCTGTCATGATTTGGTGCTGGATTTCAGCCAGTGGTGTTGTGTCTCTTGTCAAAACTGATGGAATTTTGAACATAGAAAACTACAATCAGACTTTACAAAATCATACAATACCATGCAATACCATATGGAAAACATCTGATAGGCAGTAGCTTCATTTTTCAGCAGATCAATGCTCCCAAACACAATGCCAGTAATGCAGTAAAAGCATATATGAATGGAAAAACACTCAATGGAACACTATCAATCATGGACTGGCTTCCGCTGGGGCCTGGACGTCAACATTAATGAAGCAGTGTGGGATCTTCTTGACAGAGAACAAAACAAAAGGCAGCCAACATCCAAAGAAGAGCTTTGAATGTCCTTCAAGAAGCCTAGAGTATTCATGAAGACTATAATAGTATTCAACTATTCATGAACACTACTTAAAGAAATCACAAGCTGCCTAAGAGAGTTCAGGCTAAGTTCAAGAATGAAGGTGGTCATGCCAAAAATCAACTTTCAAGCTCATTAGAATTGTATAAACTCTGTTTTTGCCTTATTTTTGCACATTTATATAAAACACTGCACCTGTTTCCTAGCAAAATATAAAGAAATGAGGGTTGATTTGAGACTTGCACAGTACTATAAGTTCAGCAAAACAGCAGGTATAAGGTACAGGATTTTTAATTTTATCTAGCTGGATTTTTTCATGTATTTGTTTGAAAATAAGACAATAGAATCAGCAGTCAGACAGCACAGCAGTTACCATAAAACCAGGACACTTGTGAAATTGCCTTAATCCTGTCCAGTGGACAGAAAGGTCTCCTTTACAGCATCTAACAACTGAGTACATACTGTATATCTGCTGTATTGTTACTGTATGTATGCACTAATGCTACAGCATATGTTCTTCCTGTCAGATAATATAGATACATACACAGAGCAAGTGTTTGGAGAAAGATTATGTCCGCTCTCATACGAGACACAATTTTCAGTGGTGGTCATCACTGGACTTTGTTGACAGCCAAATTTCTACTGACAAATTTTCACACTTTTGGCACTAGATACACAAAACAAAACAAAGCTGTTGGTTCTACTACTTTTAAGGCGAGAATGAATTGGAAAATTGTCCGGGCCAGATGGAAGTTCGGCAGCATATGCACAAAAACGGTGGCTAGGTAAGTGCACTGAAAAAGTAGCAAAGAGTGACTAAAGACAAATATGTACAGTTGGTGTGTTGTTTTCAACCAGCATGCTCAGTAAACACTGTGAAATAGATGAACCTTGTGTATATACATACATGTACATAGAAAGACACTGCCTTATGTTAAATAAACAGCTGCAGAGAGATTGCCCTGCTGCCCAACAATCATACTACCATCTGCTATTCCAGTATTAAAAAAATCCACAAAATGACATCCAACATCTATGCACCCCAGGATTTCTCACCGTCTGTGTAGCTCTGCAGAGCTGAGAGGAACAGAACTAGAGAGAAGGTAATTTACAGAAGCTCAACTTTGCCCTCGAATCATCATGGACAGATTTTATTTTTCAAAGCTATGCGTCTCTCACTCCTGCACATCTCAAAACTGGCTTAAGGCTGTTTAAAATATTCTGGCATTGCCATATTTGTGAACCTAAAACTGTATCACACAGTAGGCTGTATAGGCATTAGCAATGAAAACAGTTTGGAATTACATTTAACCATTGTACAGAGGATTGAGAATATAAATGGTATTTTTGTTGTGGAAACAATGTAGGAATAGAGATACTTCATACAAAATTGTTACAATATGAATACTTTTTATCTAGTTTATGTTGTTGTTATATTTATAGAATATTTTGACCTTGAATGATGAGGCTGAAGGGGTTCTGACCTGGCCTACCTCCAGCCCTGTTCCAGGAATAACAGGCCAGTTCTCTAAATGTCACGTTGTCTGTCTGATGCATGATTCTATATTTTTTGCTGTATGTTTATTTACTTAATAAAGATGAGTGTTGGGAAATTCATCGCAGACTTCAAGGCATATTTTTTTACGTAATTTATTCGATTACCTTCTGATGGTTCACAGTAGGGGACCGTTTTTAAGTATTTACAAGAATCAGCTCAATCATAGAGGTTAGTTTGTAAAATCTCTTTCAGCAGCAATAACCCAATATAACACCAAAGCATTTCAATCAAATAGGGGTCTGGACTTTGACTGGGCCATTGCAACACCTTGATTCTTTTCTTTTTTCAGTTCTTCTGTTGTAGATGTGCTGGTGTGTTTAGGATCATTGTCCTGTTGAATGGCACCATTCGGTCATCTGTCTGACAGCTAGACAGATGGTTTCACATTTGACTTCAGAATATGTTTAAATACAGAAGACTTCATGATCAACTCACTGACTGCAAGGTGCTCAGGTCCTGTGACTGCAAAACAAGCTCAAATCATCAACCCTCCACCTTTTGTTTTTCAAAAATTACATTCAATTCAATTCATTTTGAGTTTATTTATATAGTGCCTCAAGGCATTTTATATTGCAAGATAAAGACCCTACATTAACACAATTAAAGGCCAACAATCAGACAACCCACTATAAGCAAGCACTTGGTGGCAGTGGGGAGGAAAACACCCTTTAAACAGGAAGAAACCTCCAGCAGAATCAGGATCAAGGAGGGGCAACCATCTGCTGTGACCAGTTGGGGGTGAGGGGAGTGAGACAGGACAAAAGACATGCTGTGGAAGAGAGCCAGAGATTAATAACAACTAATGACTAAATGCAGAGTGGTGTATAAACACAGAAAGAGTGAAAAGAGGTGAATGAAGAAGAAACACTACATCATGGGAAGCCCCCAGCAGCCTACGCCTATTGCAGCATAACTAAGGGAGGGTTCAGGGCCACCTAATCTAGCCCTAACGATAAGCTTGATCAAAAAGGAAAGTTTTAAGCCTAATCTTAAAAGTAAGGGTGTCTGTCTCCTGAATCCAGACTGGGGGCTGGTTCCACAGATGAGGGGCCTGAAAGCTGAATACTCTGCCTCCGATTCTATTTTTAAATACCCGAGGAACCACAAGTAAGCCAGCAGTCTGAGAGCAAAGTGCTCTATTAGGGGGGATTTGTTACTATGAGGCTTGATTATTCAAGACCTTGTATGTGAGGAGCAGGATTTAGATTTGATTTTGGATTTAAAGGGAGCCAAGGAAGAGAAGCCAGTATGGGTGAAATATGCTCTCTCTTTCTAGTCCCTGTCAGTACTCTTGTTGCAGCATTTTGGATCAACTGAAGGTTTGTCAAGGAGTTTTTAGAACAACATGATAGCAATAAATTACAATAGTCCAGCCTAGAAGTAATAAATGCATTAATTATTTTTTCAACATCACTCTGAGACAGGATGCTTCTAATTTTTGAAATATTGCGCAAATACAAAAAAGCAGTCGTACAAATTTGTTTAATATGTGCATTGAACGACATATCCGGATGGAAAATTACTCCAAGATTCCTCAGTGTTACTGGAGGCCAAGGTAATGCCATCCAGAGTAAGTATCTGGTTACACACCATGTTTCTAAGATTTGTAGGTCTGAGTACAATAACCTGTTTTATCTGAATTTAATAGCAGGGTCATTCAGGTCCTGTAGTTTAACTAACTGGTGTGTTTCATCTGGCTCCATGGATAGATAAAGCTGGGTATCATCTGCATAGCAATGAAAATGTGTCCTATGCCTTCTAATAATACTGCCTAAGAGAAGCATGTATAATGTAAATAAAATTGGTCCTAGCACAGAACCCTCTGGAACTCCATAATTAATCTTAGTGTGTGATGAAGACTCCACCATTTACATGAACAAACTGGAGTCTATCAGACAGATATGATTCAAACCACTGCAGTGCAGTATGTTTAATTACTATGGCACACTCTAACCTCTGTAATAAAATATTATTATAAAGCTGCACTGAGGTCTAGTAGGACAAGCACAGATATGAGTCCACCATCAGAGGCCATAAGAAGATCATTTGCAACCTTCACTAATGCTGTTTCTGTACAATGGTGAAATCTGAAACTTGACTGAAACTCTTCAAATAAACCATTACTCTGCAGACGATTGGTTAGCTGTTTTACAACTACTCTTTTGAGAATTTTTGAGATAAAAGGAAGGTTGGACATTGGCCTATAATTAGCTAATACAGCTAGGTCAAGTGATGGCTTTTTAAGTAATAGTTTAATTACTGCCACCTTAAAGGCCTGTGGTATGTAACCTATTAATAAAGCTAGATTGATCATATTTAAAATTGAAGCAATGGAAGAACTTCTTTGAGCAGTCTTTTAGAATGGGGTCTAATAGACACACAGATGGCCTGGAGGAATTAACTATTGAAGTTAACTCAAAGATCAATCAGAGAGAATGAGTCTAAATAAATATCAGTAGTTTTGAAAGTAGCTGTACATAATGACAAGTCTGTGAGATGGTTATGAATAATTTTTCTCTAATGGCTAAAATTTTATTTATGAAGAAATTCATGAAGTCATTACTAATTAAGGTTTAAGGCATACTCGGCTCAACAGAGCTCTGACTCTTTGTCAGCCTGGCTACAGTGCTGACAGCATCAAACTCTTTTCCAGGCTACATGAATATCTTCTAAATTAGTGAGTTGCCATTTCCTCTACAGCTTACGGGTTATCTGCTTTAAGAGTAGGCGTTTGTGAATTATACCAAGGAGTCCAGCACTTCTGATTTAAGGCTTTCAATTTGAGAGGAGCCACAATATCCAGAGTCATACACAGTGAGGATGCAACACTATTAATAATATAATCATCCTCTGTGAGAGTAGAGTTTAGGCAGCTGTTCTCCACTGTGGTGGCACATGGCATTGAAAAAGATATATCCTTAAAAATAGTTACAGCACTTTCAGAAAGACATCTACTGTAATGAAATTTATTCCCCACTGCTGTGTAATCCATTATTCTAAATTCAAATGTTATTAAAAATGATCACACACAATAGGGCTTTCAGGGAATACTGTTAAATGTTCACTTTCTATGCCACATGTCAGAACAAGATCCAGAGGGTGATTAAAGTGGTGGGTGGGCTTATTTATATTTTGAGAAAAGTCAACTGAATCTGTTAATAGATTAAATGCAATGTTGAGGCTGTCATTTTCAGCATCTACATGGATGTTAAAAATCACCCACTATAAATATTTTATCTGAACTGAGCACTAAATCAGACAAAAAGTCTGAGAAATCAGACAGAAACTCTGAGTAAGGGCCAGGTGGATGACAGGTTTTTGAGTTTAGGGTGTACAAGGCTAAGAGTCAGGCTTTCAAATAAATTAGAACTCTGTCTAGGTCTTTGGTTGATTAATAAGCTGGAATGGAAGATTGCTGCCACTCATCTAACCCCCGAGTTAGTGTAACACGGGGGTGTTGATTCATATAAACTAACATATTCATCCTAATGTAACCAGGTTTCTGTAAGGCAGAATTATTCAATTTGTTAATCAATTATTAAATCATTTACTAACAGGGTTTTAGAAGAGAGAGACCTAATGTTTAATAATCCACATTTAACTGTTTTAATCTTTAGTGCAGTTGAGGATGCTATATTGTTCTTTATGAATTTTTAAGTTTAAATAATTTTTTGTTCTTTATTATTATTATTATTATTATGGTGGAGTGTAGTATAGTGTGATTTGTGTGGTTTGACAACAATAATCTTCAGTATCTGACTTTCTAGCCAACAAACAAACACACAAGGGCTACTACAGACTGTGGCAATTTACACCAGTGTGCGCATTATAAAGCGTGCAGATTATAAAAAAGCTTTAAAATCATTTAGTGGTCTTTTAAAGACAACTACAGTGACCCTATCACTGTTATTAACTAGAGTATGAATAACCATAGGGTCGAAAAACAGGGAAAACTATTTGTCCATTAGATTTTCCCTTAACGCTCCACAAAAGAGTGTATTTTAAGGATGTTTCTACTATATATACTGAATAAAGATCACAAGCATCTGCGCTTCAATGCTCTGTTGTTGACTGGCAGGACTCTGGGAGAACTTTGCAATGCTTTGACAGAAGATGGCATATTTTTTTAGTTCTCTGGTTGTCTCTCTTTGATGAAGTGTGAAAGGAAATGTCATATCAGAGCCAGAGAGAAGAAAAAGGAAAAGTGATGCGTATGCAGAATGTGGAATGAAAAACACTTTCTGATTAAAAAACACTCATAGAGATGTTTTTTATTTTTATTTTGACAAAATCTTGAAGAATATGGTGATGATGAGATCACTTGCTGTATTTGGAGTGGAAGGCAGGACTATAAAAGCACTGGGGTTATGTTTTTGTGGGTATATATGCAGCTAGACTACTTTCCCACCGCCTACCACTTTAGATAATACCCACAACAATAGTTCACTCTTTGAACTGTTAACTGTAAAGAAATTTCCTTTAATCTCATAGAGTGTAACTTTAACTGATTTAATCTCAACCACCAAGATTACAGGATGTGAAAATATGGGACAAATATGAATAAAAGGCTTAACGTGAGACTTAGACAAAGCGACAGAAATCAAGTCAGTTTTTTTTTTATGACAATATGAAAGCTTTGCAAGATACTTGGTGTAAAAAAAAAAAAAAGATTTCCAAAGGAATCAGTAGATAATAGATTTGCTGACTTTCAGCATTTTTTTTCCAAGTTCTTCTTATCTTACACCAAGAGATTACTATGAAAACTATAGTCTTGAAGATAAATGCACACATGACTTTTTGGTTTAATACAGTCTTCCATGTCATGGCTAACCTGCAACTTTTCAAGTCTAGAGCATCTTTGTCCATACTCGGTTGTCAGTGCCAGACCTTGATCTCACCAGCCCAGTCGCAGGTAGCCACAGTCGTAGGCAGGATGGGATGCTGAGACACACAAAGGCAGGGTTGGCTATGGGCATGGAGTGTGTGTACCATGCAAGCTGTGTGGTAGTCGTAGAAGTGAGCAGAGCCGGTGGAGCTCCCTGAGGCCAGGACAGTTCCATCCAGAGAAAAGCCACACTTTATCGCATATCCCTCCACCTAGAACAAAACTAGGATGTTACAAGCCATTTATACTGAATCAGGAGAGATTTTAGTGATGTGATCAGAATTGTGGTGCTTCAACATTCAGAACAAAAAGTATTTGTGACAGGGAAATCAGAGAGCAGCTCTGCCCCCCTTTTACTTAAATACATTTCCTGTCACAAATAACTGGGGTAACACTCTGGGGAGAAAAAAAATGGACAGACAGTCTGACAGCAATTAGATGCTGGAGTGCAGACCCCCTGATGGTGACATTACTGCATATTGCTGATTTAAACTTACAAATACTGCAGACTTGATTTGTGTAGACAGTTTGAGTGTACCTGCAACCCATCAGTCTTGTTTATGATGGATTACAGAACGAAGTGGAAAAACATTCTGACATTTTAACTTTAAGTTGGACACATCTTCTTACTTAGCAGTTTTCTTGTTTGAATTCTGAATGAAATGTGAGTCTGTGAGTCTATACGTATGCCAACTCACTCTGGGTTGTCACTTTGTATTAAGAACCCCCAAGAATGCTGCCTCCCTAGATGCTGTGGAATAGACTGGAGAAAACGGCAAACGGAAAAAATGAGTGAGGGTTTTCTGTTTAGGGCTCGGTTTTAGTGTTATTTCAGTGTTTGAAACTTTGATTTTTAAGTTCAGTAAATTCAGTTTTGGATTCCTGTTTTGATATTTTACCCCTCTAGCTCGAGCCCCAGTTTTATTGCATTATTTAGCTTTATGGAGTTTTGGATGCCTGTTAAGTTGCCTTTACTGTTCTAATATTAGTTTTTAGTCACTGGACTTTATTGAGCTTGAGTTCCTACTTTTAGTTTGTTATTTCTTGTGTGTGTTTTGTTCCCTTAGTGTTTACCTACCTGTTTCTACCTATGTCTCATCTTTCTGTATTTATGCGTTTGCCCTCCAGTGTTACCATGTCTCTGTGTTAATGTTGAGTTTGCATCTTGTCGCCATGTTTAATATGCGTTTTGGGTTGATTCCTGATTTACATTGATAGCTGTTTCCTTGGTGTCTTCTTTTGGACTTTATTTCTGATTTTCTTGATTACTTTCCATCATGTTTCATTCCTTTCCCGTTTCCAATAACCAGTAAGTCCTCAGTCCTGTCACTGTCCCTTGTTTTTGTTGTTTACTGTTCCTACTGTTGCTTTCCCTGTTGGTGATCCCTGGACTCCTGGTTTGTGTTATTTTTTGTAAACTTTGGACTTTTTTTGGTGTTTTAAGCTGAATGAAGGCTCATTATTTCTTCATCTGACCTTGCTTAAGTGGTACATGTCACTTTTTATGAAACATTACTGTGACACAACTGGTTATTACTTATGGCACAAAGGCAAGAATCATGTGTGGAAATGTGGAAAATTGTTGTTACAGTTCATGCTCATTGTATTAAACTTCTTGTTGAAGTATGCAATGCTTCTATTAAGGCTGGGGTAAAACCATGTCATCAGTGATGCAGCACATCATCTGGCTCACGATCATAAATGAATGCCTGTAAAATGACAAATATGACCCTGATCTTGGGCGCCATTTGAGCGGAGACCCATTAGGTGATCATTGTGTCTAAGGTTGATTAAATTCTGACCAATACTGTAAGAGGAGCAGTGATTCTTATGAACTGTGGATGGACAGATGGACAGACAGACGCTCGCCGTGGTATAAGCTCATCAGTCCTTCAGCTGGATCAGTCTAAAAGAAATATGTCTTTTAGTCATCATAAAAACTTGACTAATTACCCATGCTTTCAACCATAATCACA
Source organism: Pterophyllum scalare (assembly GCA_024447675.2). NCBI lineage: Eukaryota > Metazoa > Chordata > Actinopteri > Cichliformes > Cichlidae > Pterophyllum > Pterophyllum scalare. The sequence goes on from JAMQGT020005348.1 coordinate 85,340, forward strand.
ATAACGCAAAGGTTTTGTGATACCCTGATGTGTTGACTTGATTCACACTGTGAGTAATGTTTGCCTCATTACAGTATATAGTAAATAAAATACAAAATGCTTCTTAAACTAAATGTCTAGGTCTTCTGCCACGTTATATTTCTTCTTTGTTGATTTGTAATGCTGCACCAGAAAGGAAAAGGCAAAAATGGATGTGGAATGTGTGATACCAATTTGTTTTCTGTCAATTATTGTAAACAACTGTCCAAATGCCACTCTATCAGCTATGCATTTTTCAGTGGTATTTATAATCTGCAGCCATATGCTGCTCCTGTTGCCTCCCTCAGTGGAAATATAGTATTGTTTCTGTTTATTTTGGGGGATGAAAAACTGCAATGGATCTTGGTGAAGACAAGTGAATGTAGGTTACAATAAATGCTATATGGGAAGTTGCTGAAGTTTTGTGTGTGTGTCTGTCTGTGGATATCTGACTGCAGTGCTATTCAGTATGGATTACGCATGCATAACCCCCACCCCAGAGTTAATACTGACCTTGTGTCCTTCAAATCGCCGCCTTTTGTTCATTCTATACGGCGGCTGGGAGGAAAACACTGCCATATAGTTCCCATTGGTCTGGGCAACAAAGGAATCCTCCAACGGATGGAGAGTCAGGCTTGGGCATGTGTAACGCTCCTGGTGGCCAAATGAGTGGAAGAATGAGAAGGAAAATGAATTCCTGATTTGACCTTTTCTTGTTCTTACTTACCATAAACTCAGCTTCATGCAAACTAGTTTTCTTTTTTAAAGTCTGTACAGAGATGTGATCAGTCCAATGTGTATATATGGTATATGTCCTTTTTATTTGGTTCATCCTTTCTGATCTAGTCCAAGAAGTATGGAGAATACACAGGACTCCAGTGACTTACTCTTCTGTATATGTTCATGAACTGCTGAAAAACTAATATTCAGAGAATTTATCCAGTACAAAAAACCCCCCAGAAAGGTTATTAAAAACACAATAGTCAGCTCAGTAAAGCACAAACTTCCTCCAGCACTATGTAACTGTCAAAATATGCCAGTTTCATATGCCTCATTAACAACCAGTTTCACACCGGAAGGTTAAGCCAGTTATGACAATGTACCTTAAATGTAATTTGCCTTTTAAAATAAAAAAGAAGTCTCTTTAGCTTATTAATTTAACATCATATAGCAGCCATAACCTTGTGTGATTAGGGCTATATTTTTTTTTCCTGTTCCACACACAGATATCTTACATGGTAGATCTGGTTGGAGACTTTGGCTGTGGTCTGGTAGTCCCAGGCGATAGAGAGTGCGGTCTGCAGAGTCTCTGCTCACACAGTCAGAGCTTGTTATAAAAGTGGCACCACCTCCCAGAAAGAGGATGTCTAAGGTCTGCTGGATCCCTGCTTTGTAAACTTTCACCACCTGGAAACACACACATGGGTGACCCACAGAAGTACTTGACCAAGAAGAGTAATAAACAAGGAAGAGGAAGATCTGCACCTCTGTTCTTAAGATGGGAAAGCAAGATAACGACTCCATCTGTCCTTGGCTATAAATCAAATAATGACAGAGTGCGCAACAATGTAGAGCATATACTGTATGTTGTGATTTCAGTTTGCTCTAAAGCAACAGCTTATATACAACACAGTATTGATTAATTGATTACATAAACAGACATACAAAATGTGATTTATAAAACATCTGGATAAGTTCCTTTATCCCTAGCTTCCCCAGCTCATGTTTGAGAAGCTGATGATTTCCTCTAAAGTAAAACATGGTAGTTTTTAGCTGGTGGTCAAATAAAATTTGAATAAAAGTCCTTTAGTTTAAAGAAATTATAAGATGTGTAACTTTTTATGATCTCAAAATGATTGAACCATTTACTGCTTGGAATTAGCGCTATATATTGGCCAAACATCCATGCATTTACTTCAATAAATCTTAAATAAATTAAAAAAAAAACCCAAGTAAATAAACTGTAAAACTGTAAATTGTGAAACAAAGCATGACAGCAGCCGTGCTTTATATTCTAGAATAACAATATAGTTTTCTGTTTTACAAAAATCAACGACTAGCTGTTGCCATTTCAGTGACCTGTAACATAACACGGCAGATCAATCTCATGAATCCTTGCTGCCTCTTGACTCCATTTGGATATCTTATTATCCAAAGAAGTCATTTTACCCTGAGTAGGACAGCTAAGGGTTAAGACTGACAGGCAGCCAGCCCAACACTACAGCATTAACAACATATTTTCTGAGGACTGCTCTCCATTCTGTCTGCAGCTCATATTAAGACCTGCTAGTGCAAACGTCTTCGCTGCATTAAGTCTAACCACGCAGGAGAACGATTCAGTTCAGCGAGGAAAAATTACATGTGAGCATTCAGTTTCTGAGGAAGTGAACAGGATTATCATATAAAACAGTCCATTAAGCTTAACAGCAGTATTAGGTTGCAGCAGGAACAATTTATGCAGCCCGGTTCAAATTAAAATTTGTGTTGAACAATTAGCGATATAACCTGTATTGATCCTATGCATGCTGAAGTAGTATCTAGAGAGCCATTGTGTAAAGCGAAATGTAGACTGCTGTGTTTGTACTCATGTGAAATCGAGTGTGTAGCACTGGTGAACAAGGAGCATGTGTTTTAAGCATACTGCTTTAGATTTATAAAGGTCAAACAGCTGCTGATGAACTACAGACAATTAAAATGATAAATCTACTGTAAGGGGGGTAATAAATTTGACCTTGCAGCTGCGAGAGTCCCATGCCTTGACCACTGAACTGTAACCTCCGCACAGGAAAACCTCCGGATTGCTGGGATGCACGACCACACACATCACCTTAAATTCGTTGTCCACTTTCACTGCCGGCTGCCCTACAGACCAAAAGAAATTGGAGAAAGAACACAAGACCAAATTCTCCATCAAAATAATAAATGTTTACATCCTTTTGAATGAGCAATTTGCAACATTGTGTTGCTAATAAGTGAATGTAGAATTATCAATTGAGATTGATTCTAAACTATATTTATTTTTAACTGAAACAAACATTATTGTTATAATATTATTATTGTTCAAGTTTACTGCTGCCTACATATTTACAAAAGACTCAAGAAACTTCTAGAAAATTGTTTAATTGATTAATTATCATTAAAATGTCACAGACATGAAGATCCACAGATAAACTGAGAAGATGACTGACAGATTAATCACTAATTATTAATCTGGTATAAAATGCAAATGGTTTGGTTTGGTTCCATGTTAAAAAAAAAGAGGGGGGGTACATTCAATATGAGAAATAATGACAGCACAGTGATGTTCCCAAGACAAACAGAGTAAATAGACTGTTTTTTTTTTAATGCAGTATATCCAAAAAGAATGGATTCAGAATATCAAACAATGAATTAAGGTAAATGGCTGCAATTTGTAATGGCTGAGAAGCTAGACTACATATTCATTCTTCCTTGGCTGTGAAGGCCAAACTAAACACAACATAAATTTTAACTGCATTACCATGCAGATGCTAAATTTCCTGAAACTTCTCTTTGGTTTATTAATTGAGCACATATCGAGGATCCAGTTCTCCTTGTGAAACCCTCATTAGATTTATGAACATTAAACACTGTGTGTAATTAAACCGTACTATCGCCTTTGCTGATAATTAGAGTGGCTTAAAAAGAAGCACACAAATAAAAGATAAAGTAAATCTAAATGTAAGTTAGATGCAACTTGCTGCACCTTCTGAAGCTCATGAAAGTCATGGAAATGATGGAGAAGTAAAGAATCAGCTCAGGTCAGAAGTAGGGCCCCGTTTAATATAAACTCACACAAGAGCATGGGGAGTTTCAAAAATTATTCTCCTCACTTTGGTAAGTATATCTTTTGCCATATCCCCATTAAGCACTTAATAGAAAATGTATTATGTTCAAAATCCACACAAATCTGTTGATGAAGTCTTAATAGATCAAAATATTAACTGAGTTACAGTTTACCATGAGCTCTTATTTAAAGTGTGAACAGAAAAAAAAAGCCACACACATCTTACCGTTCAATAGGATGGGCGCTGGATCTGCACACACCAAACAGCTCTGGGCTGTCGGGTATGTGCAATCAATCTATACTTATAGTATCACATGCTGTAGTGGGTGTAAGGGTACACTGTCTGTCATTTTGAAAGTGATAGATACATGCCAATATGCCCTGAGCACAGCATGAGCTGAATTGTGTGCTACAACTTGATGTGACGTGAAGTGTCCACAGCACTACATAAACACCATTCATTTTTAGAGTGTGGACGTGGAATTGAACGATCGTACTGAAATTCCATTTTTTCAGCCTTTACTTTGACGGGCTGTCACACTGTGTTTGAACTGGGTGACATTTCAAACATAATGTTTTTGATTTGAGTTATTTTATCACGAGGTCAAAAAGACTACACTGTATAAATATAACACATTTATCAAAAAGAAAAAAAAATGACAACTAGAATCAAAGATTGATTAAAAAAAAAAAAGTTTTAAGTATAAGAGAATAAAGGCACACAGAGGTGATGATAAGTCTGATGTTGGTTAGGGGCACTTCACTTCACACTGTTAAAATTACACGCACTATGTATCTACTTTCATTTCAGATATACATGCCGCTCCATGTATATTCTGATACATAGAGATGTGTAGATTCAATATACTTTTATGTAAATAAAATGCCCCCTATTGGTGTATGTGTGTGTATGTATGTATGTGTGTGTGTGTGTGGGGGGGTATTTTACCAGGTAAAAATGTTTGAGAACTAGTTCTCATTTACAAACATGTTCCTGCTTCGAAACCTCAAGATCAGCATTTTGCATTTTTAAAACCTGGGGTCACAAACAGGGGGACTGAAAGGGGAAACTAAGGACACTGCACACTCATATAGAAGCCTGAATCATACCCTCCTTTATTGTTTACTCTGAATGAGACCATAATTTACAACATGAACATCACATTGTATTAAACAGGACTTAAACCTATCGCATGGAGACCATAAACTAAATAGGAAAGTGCTTACTGAGGTCATGAGCAGGGGAATCATTTTCTCACAGACTTCCATAAAATCAGACTTCTTCTAGCCACTGACCATTAGAAAGAATCCAGCTTCAAGGCACTTCTGCATTGTTTTCATCTTTTAGATATGAAGACTTAGTCTGTCTTTTATATGCAGCCTGGCGGGGAACATTTATTTATAATGCATTCTTTCGTTGTGTCTAGACTCTGCCCATGTGACCCAAACATGTGAGTGCAGCATCAGCACCACTTGTGTCTGATGAAGAGCAGCAATAATGCTCAAGATATCACACTTTTTTTTTCATGAAATTATTAAATGGAGATTGGAGCGCTGAAAGCGTGAAATGTTTATTTCTCGTTGCATTATCTGCCCATTTTCAGCCCAGGACCTGCCCTCTCTGATCAGTACAAGCATTTCTAGCTTCTACTGATCAAAAATGTGCAAAACTGCACAACTTCTGTATGTGATAGCTTTATCTCTCTATTTCCAGACAGCAGCATTGTATACACGAGTCTCTGAGAGGATTTAAACGTCACTCGAGACAAAAAGATAAAACTGACAAAGATGTGAGGTAGAGAAAAGAAATGCGACTATAAAGTAATGTTTTGGCTAGAGGCTGCTTTATCTCAGTCAATTAAAAAAATGTCATACTTAAACATAAAACAAAAACACTGAGGGGCTTAAAATATAATTAAGTCTGACAGGGCGCGACCAAAAATTAGTTTCCTGGGAAAACGATGAAACAAGACTATGAGCCAGCAACTCTGTCAAAGGCTATGCAAAGTGGAACACCTCAGGGCTCAACGGCTTCTCATTAATTCATCGAACAAACAACAAAGGCCACATCTAAAACAGTCTTAGGCAGTTAGCCCACAACAAAAATGTACTTCATTATAGACTTGTTCCACAATATTGCCACCAAGAGTCACAGCTAATAAACTGCGCCAAAAATGGACCTTCTTTCCTTTTAATGTGGGACTAGTTCACTCACTCACTCATGATTGCACTGGTTTGATCCAAAGTTTTAACAGGCAGTTTCATCAGGCTCACACTTCCTGCTTAATTGGCTCACCCACAGAGATATAGGGAAAGATCTGTCATTGAGATTTAAACTCATGTTTAGCAAGACAATGAGAAAACATTCTCCTCATAATAAATAGGGCCTCAGCATGTTTTAATTAAGCAAGATTAATTAGCTCGCATGCGAGGGGGAGATACGGACAGGACAGCAGTCATCTGTCCCTCCCTCGTAATAGTTTATTTTGTTGTCCTGAAAGAACTGTGATCATGCTGTAGTGCTGACAAACAGTGGATGACTGGCGCAGGGGACATTAGGAATGATTGGGATAGCAGGGATGAGCCCTTCAGAGCAGAGAGAAGGAACAAGCCTGCCTCATTATGGGACTCACTGAAGCCGGTGCTATCTTTGCACATATGCAACGGTTAGAAACTACTCAGTCTGACAAGCCATATCCGAAAAATGTTTTAGATATGGACTTAATAAGCAGTGTTTTTGACTGGTTTATTATTTTACTTCGAGCATGTCCTCAGTCTTGATAGGAAAGGCAACAAACTCTTAAAATAATTGAACCATAATTTATTAATATAACCTTACTTCCTTTAACACTGCATGGTAAGTAAGACAGTTTCGAGCTACAGTGTGCCACTGCATAGGTAAGCAGTGTGACATCATACTGGAGATTTACACCATGAAATTAAGCATTTATAAATACACAACTTAAACCTAGTTTTAAAACAAAAACTGTTCTCACATGATAGACATTCTGTGTTAAAGTGGACCTATTATACTTACTTTTTTTCCACATTTTTTTATACTTCGACTCTACTGCAGCAAATTTACATGACTCTCAGTTCAAAATAATCCTTATTTTTCTTAATGGGCCTCGGTACAGTTCCTCAGCTCATCCTCTGAATCAAGAATTAGCTGTCCTCCCTTTAAGCCAAGGATGCAAAGGCAAGAATAAAGACATTTCAGCTCAACTATGAGGCAGCGATAAACCTTTATTTCAATAACATGCAAATGCAGACTAGATTAAAATCCTGCAATATTTTGACAATCTTTCCCTTGATTATTTGAATCTGGATATGTTTCAGTGATCCTGTGTTTAATTAATACTCTTCCTTTGCCTTATCCTTTTTTAGATGTCAGGAGATGTTGATGACACAACTAACTGGACTATATGCTGTAGCTAAAGGCAGAACTTCTGGGGGGGGGGGGGCATGAATATGCTCAACTGAAAAGTAGAAAGGAATTAAGTATTAAGCAACTGCAAAACACTGCACACTAAATCACTGGGAATGCTCCCCTCTTCGTGTTGGCTGCTTTTGAATTCCACCACCACGGAAGCTCATACACAGCCAGCAATGCCTTTACTTTTCTTTACTAGTGCATGAGCATTAATGTAAGTTAGAAATGCTGTGATGTGGGTTTTATCCATTGCCTTTTGAAAGAAGGCTCTTGTTTTATTGTCTTGAAAAAAAAAATGCACAAAGCCTGTGTTGACCTAGCAGGTTGCTACTGTAAAATTAAGCTTTTTAAAGTAGGTCAAAATACAAATGAGTGTGTTGGTGGCATTTGGAGGAAATGCTACTGTGTGTGTGCTGCTGCATTCATTGCCTCTCGGTGTGCAACGCTTACGGCTCTTGTGATTATACAGTAACAGAGCGTGCAAATAAAGTCTAAAGAATTGAAAATGCTGAAGAAAATATTCCATTGGAATAAAGATGTATCAAAGAATGATGAAAGATGCTTTTTCTATACTGTAATATTGTCTCTATATTTATTTATATATGATGAAAGAAATGACAGCACTGACTGTATTTGGTAACTTTGGTGTCTACTGCCCACTGACAAAAATCTAGTTCTTTCCTTTCTTCCCGTTTTTATGAAAATGAACAGTTATTTATCTGTCTTTTTGAAAGCACCCAGTATGACAGTGTGGGTTACATGGATTGCATGGTTGGCAAAGAAATTTAAGCATCTAAGTTGTATATTTAAAATCAGAAAGATTTTCTGTTGCATGACCCCCCACCCCAAGACTCCAATCCCCACTGTGACTCAATAATTTAGCTTTGCACTATTGGCACTTGCGATTCATTTTTAGTCCGAAAAATAAAGCCTGTCACTGGCACTAATGAGAAGCTCCATCTCACAACCAAACTGTCGCTAAAGCTTTCACCCAGGTTCATCAAATAAGGTACTGCAAACCTAAACTGAGCTGGAAGGGCAATACAAAACACAAAAATTGTGTATTACTGTTTTTCTGTGATCTAATTTTTCCTTTTTCTGCATGAACTGACACATCAACCAGTGGGAGAACGTAGAGAGATATTTGCCATCACCATCCTCACATGATCAGCTTTTCTGAGGACAGTCGTTAAAAGTGTGGACAACAGCTGGGGCTTCACACTAATGCCATCCATATTTAAATAATTTATTCAACTATTCAGCCTCTCTGACTTTAAAAAGGATTCTTTATCTTGCATTTCTCTCCTTGGTTTCTCTTTTAGCATTATGCCACTTAACCTACTCTCCTTCCCCATATCTTTCTCACCCTAAGCTATTGCTATTCAGCTGTGACAGCTTGCCTGTGGCCCACTGGGAGTGGGTATGCGGTGCTACAAATTAAATTGGACACAGAAACAACTGCAAAGATGTGCAAGGAAAAATGGGCCCACATGCTATTCTGAACGCATGGGCATAGGAAATTACTTTTCTTTGTAAACATAATGATTAGTGCAGCATTGAGGTAGGCATGCAGTGGTGAAATGATGAGTCAGATGTCCATGAAGACTCTCACTGTTTATTCAAGGACGAGTACACCTCTGCAAAGAGAGCTCAATTGAACACAAAAGCTCCAACTGCCTTCCTTGTTACAGCCAAGAGGATCTGCATTACTGTGAAGAGCATAAAGATCACATTTATCATGATTAGAGTCTGCCACTGCAAACACTCAGCTTTCTGAGTATCCCATCACCCAATCTGGGATTGATATACATGCAGCATGAATTTGGGGGGGGGGTCATAATTATAAAAAAAATATATAACGATGCAACCTTAGTGTAACCATGCTGTGCCATATATTTCAGAAAAAGCACTTCATGCTATGACGAGAAACTCAAACCCCATTTATGTTGGTGTCTATTTAAAATATTATGAGGGGAAAATATGCATGTAGCTTATTCCCTGTGCTCTTTTCACTGCTAGAATATGATTTGCTTTAAAGTGTTAGTGACTTGGTCTGAGCTGTACCACATTTGTAGCACAGAAACTGGTCTGGAATTCCCAACTCCCACATTAATATTCAACTAAATTGAATTTTCTTCATCACACGCTGCAGTAGGAATGCAGCCTTATTGCCCTCTCATGCAGATCTTCATCCTCAAAATCAACAGGGTTTATTCAATTTTCAAATGAATAATAATCATTGTAGGGATGAAAAGAAGAATAAAATAAAATTTAAAAACAGAAAGGCCGCTGCAGGATTCATTCGTGAGGGCGGAAGGGGGTGGAATTCTGACATTACTGCAAAGCTATTAGCTTGATAACAGCACCAATCAAGGCATTGGTTGCATATGACCGATATAAACGTGTTTGTATATGGTTTTGGTTAGGGACGATCCAGTATAAGGTCATGGTGGCTGCTCCTGTGGCGATGTAGCCATTATTGATCCCCTTCCTGGAGCTGTCTGTGTGTTTAATGGGCTGCCCAAGCTATTATCTGTAGGCTTTATTGACAGTATTGACAGACAAGCTTAGAGGGGAAGTGAAAATGGCAGCAAGTCATCATTGCCATGTGTTGACCCTAGGGATGCAGATGCCATGGGGGTTTCAAAGAAATGCTCTTTCTCCTGGAAAGATACAAGGAATTTAAGATTGTTCATGGTGACTCTTCTTACTGCTCAACAGGCAGTCTTACTGTGGCAGACTGTTTGGATGACTTGCTGTCATCTTTTCTCCCATGCTTGTCAGACACACGCACAAAATATTTCCAACGCAAACCAAAATACTGATCTTTTGTAAATGTCTGGAAAATGGTTTATGTTAGCAAGGAAAAGGCCAACATAATGAGCCAATAGATTTGAGTCAATGTGGGCTTTTAAATGCTGTAGGGGGGAAAAAAGATTTTAAAGAGTGAAACCAGTATGTGCAATACAAAAAGAGAGATTGGAAGGAAGAAAGAGAGAGAGGGTTGCCATATTTTAGATTTTAATTTAAAAGATAGGCCTCCTTTCTGAATGAAACAGTCTACAGACATGTAATATACACTCACTGGCTATTTTATTAGACACACCTTGCTAGTAGCTGGTTGGATCCCTTTTGTCTTCAGAACTGCACTAATTCTTCATGACATAGATTTAATGAGTTACTGGAAACATTACTCAGAGATTTTGCTCCGTACCGACATGACAGCATCAAGCAGTTGACACATCTGTGATGTGAATCTCCCAGTCCACCACATCTCAAAGGTGCTCTATCGTATTGCGGTCTCATGACTGTGAAGGCCATCTGAGTACAGTGAGCTCAGTGTCATGTTCAAGTAACCAATTTGAGATGATCTGAGCTTTGTGACATGGCATGTTATCCTGTTGGAAGCAGCCATAAGAAGATGGGTATACTGCGGTTATAAAGGGATGGACACATTCAGCAACAATACTCAGGCTGTGGCATTTAAGCAATGCTCAGTTGATATTATTCTTACAAATCCTGTGTTAAAATCCCAAATGTGTAATTTAATAACCTGACATGAACTGAGTGCACAAGTGGCCAAACCCAAGTGGAACTTGGTATATGGCAGGCTTTAAAGGAAACACCTGTTATTTTATTTTGGATTTCTGAGGTAAGAAGGCCGCATTTCTTGGCTATGCTTGGAGACATCTTTGCAGTAGGACTGTTGACCAGTTTCAATATTTTGTATTTGCTTGAGGAATGCAGATATGAGTCACGACTACACAGAGAAAAAGTAAGAAACTGAAGCAGCTCTGCAATTCATACAATGGGCTTATAACAGATTCTGGGAGCCTGAGGCAATTTAAATTTACTCCACACATAAATTACTACACTGACTTTAAATCTGAGTTGGAGAAACAATAAATTTGCATGAAGTGAAATTGCACAGGCATTTTGTTGTCTCACAAAATCAGCGATGTGGTTGGAGAAAAATGTTTAATCAAAAAAGGCTCAACCTGAATGTCAATTAAGTAAATGTAATATACAGACCACAGTTGTTCTCTGTGTGGGGACATCCAAAATTATAACTCATTTTGAGTTTGCTTCAGGGCAAATTCACAGTGATATACTTGAAAAAGTAAATCAGGTGGTTTGTTATCTGACATTTTGTTCTTCAGGACTACAGAAAGAAATGCCGCTGCTGCTCACCCGTCTCCACATCAGTGATTAGAGCCGTGTTGTCAAATGAGCCAGTGAGAAGGTGCCGCCCGCAGGGGGTCCAACAGGCATCACGCACAGCTCCCGAATGGCAGGTGTAAACCCTGAGGCATCGCCCACTCTCTGCCGCATCCCACACCTGCCAGACGTGGGCACATTGCATCAAGCCAAAGTCACAAATTTGCCCAGACTGCAGCAACAAAGTCTTCTTTCACTGACTGAAGCTTAAGACAGTTTAGGAATAAAGATTCAAAAGTAAAGAAGTCACTGCAGGAAATTCTGAGAGTTCAAAATCCATTATATAAGTAGATTATGTTCGGTCTTATGGGGTTGTTCTGAATTGTCACTTCAGTTATATGCAAAAGAAAAACAAAAGGTGCTTAAGCATGACCCCTGCATCTTTTACATGGCCTGATGACAAAAAAACAATGAATTACATCAGAGGGTGCAGAAATGTGACACTTTCCTCCACATCAAGATGAAAGTCTCTGGATTACTGGATCTAACTGACATTCAAAGAAAACTTTATATAGACAGAATGTCAATTTATCATTCTAGAGAGAGGTACTTTTCCAGATTCGTGAGCTTTTTTTTTTGATAGAGTTGGCGGGATTCATCATCAACCAGATCAGTTATGAAATCAAAAACCGGGCTATTTGTTATGGTAAATCTATTAAGTAAGTTTAATCGACGATGGGGAAGTAAAATACTTGAATACCATTACCATGAAGGGGGAACCATGCATATTTAAAGCTATTAAAAAAAAAACTTTTTAATACCAAACAATTCAAATGTACTTGTTTTCAACAGTACCTCTGCACACAGAAAAGGACATTCATAGTAATAAATAGAAGACTTTAATTATCATTGTGGATGGGACACAGAGTGAAGGTGAAAACTGTTAATAGTGTTATTGGAAAATGATAATATAATCCAAAATCTTTTTTATTTCTCTTTTCTAAACTTAGTGCTTTGGTCTATCATTTCTTTGTTCTAACAATGCTTATTGCAATGAATCTCATACCACTGAAAAGCCTGTTTATTTTGTTTATTTTCTGCTTTTGCAGTCTTTTTCTTTTCTTCTTAAACTGTAAACTGTATGCATTTTGACTTTGACATTTGCAATAAAAAAGGAACGATCTGTCTGATTTGGATCAGGTTTTGAGGCAGCTTGTTGAGAATCAAAGCCTGCAGGTTGTGGGGAATTTTAAAAACCTAAAATATACTGCTGTGCTTAACAGAAACATCTGACTGTCCTTTGGCACTGAAATTCTTTTCTGTGTGTCTCCTTCTCAAACCTGAGAAAGATTTAATATAAGCCACTCAGTTCTATTGTAACAAAATGAAATGATAAGCTGGAAAACCTAGAAAAACATCTATACAAAGCAGGTCTGTCTGTAGGATTAAAAGACAGAAACAGCCTTTCTAATTAATTAATCAAACTAATTACCTCTGAGTGGGCCTATAAATCAATTCCCAGTGGGCTGTAATGGCTTTAATGCTTTTGTATTGTCAGAGTTTACTCTGATAAAAAACAGAGTGGGAAAGAAAAGCTCCCAGCACTCCCTGCCTCCTGTTTCTCATGGCAGTCATGACTACACACTGTGACACCTTGCAGGTTTGAAATATGATACCATGGTGAAAATGTGGCGTGCAAATAAAGGAGGCGGTAATTACCCACACTGTTCCAACTGATGTGTTCAGTCAAAGTGCTGGATTTCAAAAAGATCACTTGGCAAAACCACTATTATAAAATGTCTTTCATACAAGTTCCAGTTGATAAAAGTATGATTTTCTGCAAGACATGTTAAAAGAAAAAAGCCTCTCATTGAAGCCCAGCTTGAAATCCAGTGGGTGGTCTGGTCGGGTGCCCACTGAGGTGAGACACTACACGAGTGATGAAGTATTTTTTGGGCTCCCTAGCATCGCCAGGGCCACAGAGAAACTTTCAAGATCTATGGGCACTGCAGAGCCCTCTGTGTTTCTCTCTGTGTTTCATTATTAAATACGACTCCTATACACAGCATATGAAACACAGTGCGAAGTACTGTACCACAGCTCTCATAGGAGACAAAGAAGACAGATGGACAAGAGAAGAGCGACATATAAATCCAGCAGGCAGACGTTTGACAAACAGAATGCCTGAGAAGCCGCCAGGGTGGGGAAAAAAGTAACAGAGAGAGAAACAGAGGCACATTTTTAATTGAAGTAAGCTAAATATTGGCACGATAAATCTGTTAGGAATAATTTCTATTCACTGTGCAACACTATATGCCTCTTCTCTGTATGATCTTCCACTTAGGTAAACACTGCCATCTGAAGGTAGCATGAAAATCTGTGAAAAAACTACTACATAACAAGTCTGACAAAGTGCCACAGCTTGAGCTCTGTCTCCAGGCTGCTTCCTGTGAATGGCAGCAATAATGATATACAGCATAACAAAGCCATTCATTGCACACAGTTGCATTAATCCAATACCAAGCTTGTGCATCGGTGAAAATGAGTGCTTGTTTATTTGCATCCCCTTTAATTTCACCGGCCACTTAACAGACATGCAGAGCGAATCCCTGCAAATGACTCATTGGGGTAATCTGCTTCCTAAATGACTCTTGGTAATTAAAACTAAATTGGTATTCGTGTTATCGACTTAAAACGGCTGCTTTACACCTGCCGTAGCCATGGTGACATCAGCTCCAAACCGGCTGGAAGAATAATAATAGTCTGACAGGACTGAACAACATACACTATGTTGCCAAAAGTCTGTCTGCCTTCACACACATATGAACTTGAGTGACATCCCTTTCTTAATCCATATGGTTTAAAATGATGTTGGCCCACCCTTTGCAGCTATAACAGCTTCAACTCTTCTGGGAAGGCTTTCCACAGGGTTAGGAGTGTGTTTATGGGAATTTTTGACCATATTTCCAGAAATGACCTTGGACAAGAAGGCCTGGCTCGCAGTCTCAGCTCTAATTTCTCCCAAAGGTGTTCTATCAAGTTGAGGTCAGTCAAGTTCTTCCACACCAAACTCGCTCATCCATGTCTTTATGGACCTTGCTTTGTGCCCTAGTTTGCAGACATGTTCGAAACAGGAAGGGGCCATCCCCAAACTGTTCCCACAAAGTTGGGAGCAATAAATTTTCCAAAATGTCTTGGTATTCTGAAGCATTACGAGTTCTTTTCACTGAAAACTAAGGGGCCGAGCTCAACTCCTGAAAATCAACCTCACATCATAATTCTCCTTCCCCAAAAATTTACTCTTGGCACAATGCAGTCAGACAAGAGTAAATTTTGGGGAAGGAAGTTATGATGTGAGGTTGATTTTCAGGAGTTGAGCTCGGCCCCTTAGTTTCAGTGAAAAGAACTCGTAATGCTTCAGAATACCAAGACATTTTGGAAAATTTATTGCTCCCAACTTTGTGGGAACAGTTTGGGGATGGCCCCTTCCTGTTTCAACATGTCTGCAAACTAGGGCACAAAGCAAGGTCCATAAAGACATGGATGAGCGAGTTTCATGTGGAAGAACTTGACTGACCTCAACTTGATAGAACACCTTTGGGAGAGATTGAGAGCTGAGACTGCGAGCCAGGCCTTCTTGTCCAAGGTCATTTCTGGAAATATGGTCAAAAATTCCCATAAACACACTCCTAACCCTGTGGAAAGCCTTCCCAGAAGAGTTGAAGCTGTTATAGCTGCAAAGGGTGGGCCAACATCATTTTAAACCATATGGATTAAGAAAGGGATGTCACTCAAGTTCATATGTGTGTGAAGGCAGACAGACTTTTGGCAACATAGTGTATGTTGTTCAGTCCTGTCAGACTATTATTATTCTTCCAGCCGGTTTGGAGCTGATGTCACCATGGCTACGGCAGGTGTAAAGCAGCCGTTTTAAGTCGATAACACGAATACCAATTTAGTTTTAATTACCAAGAGTCATTTAGGAAGCAGATTACCCCAATGAGTCATTTGCAGGGATTCGCTCTGCATGTCTGTTAAGTGGCCGGTGAAATTAAAGGGGATGCAAATAAACAAGCACTCATTTTCACCGATGCACAAGCTTGGTATTGGATTAATGCAACTGTGTGCAATGAATGGCTTTGTTATGCTGTATATCATTATTGCTGCCATTCACAGGAAGCAGCCTGGAGACAGAGCTCAAGCTGTGGCACTTTGTCAGACTTGTTATGTAGTAGTTTTTTCACAGATTTTCATGCTACCTTCAGATGGCAGTGTTTACCTAAGTGGAAGATCATACAGAGAAGAGGCATATAGTGTTGCACAGTGAATAGAAATTATTCCTAACAGATTTATCGATGCCCAATATTTAGCTTACTTCAATTAAAAATGTGCCTCTGTTTCTCTCTCTGTTACTTTTTTCCCCACCCTGGCAGAGCTTCTCAGGCATTCTGTTTGTCAAACGTCTGCCTGCTGGATTTATATGTCGCTCTTCTCTGTCCATCTGTCTTCTTTGTCTCCTATGAGAGCTGTGGTACAGTACTTCGCACTGTGTTTCATATGCTGTGTATAGGAGTCGTATTTAATAATGAAACACAGAGAGAAACACAGAGGGCTCTGCAGTGCCCATAGATCTTGAAAGTTTCTCTGTGGCCCTGGCGATGCTAGGGACCCAAAAAATACTTCATCACTCGTGTAGTGTCTCACCTCAGTGGGCACCCGACCAGACCACCCACTGGATTTCAAGCTGGGCTTCAATGAGAGGCTTTTTTCTTTTAACATGTCTTGCAGAAAATCATACTTTTATCAACTGGAACTTGTATGAAAGACATTTTATAATAGTGGTTTTGCCAAGTGATCTTTTTGAAATCCAGCACTTTGACTGAACACATCAGTTGGAACAGTGTGGGTAATTACCGCCTCCTTTATTTGCACGCCACATTTTCACCATGGTATCATATTTCAAACCTGCAAGGTGTCACAGTGTGTAGTCATGACTGCCATGAGAAACAGGAGGCAGGGAGTCTGGGAGCTTTTCTTTCCCACTCTGTTTTTTATCAGAGTAAACTCTGACAATACAAAAGCATTAAAGCCATTACAGCCCACTGGGAATTGATTTATAGGCCCACTCAGAGGTAATTAGTTTGATTAATTAATTAGAAAGGCTGTTTCTGTCTTTTAATCCTACAGACAGACCTGCTTTGTATAGATGTTTTTCTAGGTTTTCCAGCTTATCATTTCATTTTGTTACAATAGAACTGAGTGGCTTATATTAAATCTTTCTCAGGTTTGAGAAGGAGACACACAGAAAAGAATTTCAGTGCCAAAGGACAGTCAGATGTTTCTGTTAAGCACAGCAGTATATTTTAGGTTTTTAAAATTCCCCACAACCTGCAGGCTTTGATTCTCAACAAGCTGCCTCAAAACCTGATCCAAATCAGACAGATCGTTCCTTTTTTTATTGCAAATGTCAAAGTCAAAATGCATACAGTTTACAGTTTAAGAAGAAAAGAAAAAAGACTGCAAAAGCAGAAAATAAACAAAATAAACAGGCTTTTCAGTGGTATGAGATTCATTGCAATAAGCATTGTTAGAACAAAGAAATGATAGACCAAAGCACTAAGTTTAGAAAAGAGAAATAAAAAAGATTTTGGATTATATTATCATTTTCCAATAACACTATTAACAGTTTTCACCTTCACTCTGTGTCCCATCCACAATGATAATTAAAGTCTTCTATTTATTACTATGAATGTCCTTTTCTGTGTGCAGAGGTACTGTTGAAAACAAGTACATTTGAATTGTTTGGTATTAAAAAGTTTTTTTTTTAATAGCTTTAAATATGCATGGTTCCCCCTTCATGGTAATGGTATTCAAGTATTTTACTTCCCCATCGTCGATTAAACTTACTTAATAGATTTACCATAACAAATAGCCCGGTTTTTGATTTCATAACTGATCTGGTTGATGATGAATCCCGCCAACTCTATCAAAAAAAAAAAGCTCACGAATCTGGAAAAGTACCTCTCTCTAGAATGATAAATTGACATTCTGTCTATATAAAGTTTTCTTTGAATGTCAGTTAGATCCAGTAATCCAGAGACTTTCATCTTGATGTGGAGGAAAGTGTCACATTTCTGCACCCTCTGATGTAATTCATTGTTTTTTTGTCATCAGGCCATGTAAAAGATGCAGGGGTCATGCTTAAGCACCTTTTGTTTTTCTTTTGCATATAACTGAAGTGACAATTCAGAACAACCCCATAAGACCGAACATAATCTACTTATATAATGGATTTTGAACTCTCAGAATTTCCTGCAGTGACTTCTTTACTTTTGAATCTTTATTCCTAAACTGTCTTAAGCTTCAGTCAGTGAAAGAAGACTTTGTTGCTGCAGTCTGGGCAAATTTGTGACTTTGGCTTGATGCAATGTGCCCACGTCTGGCAGGTGTGGGATGCGGCAGAGAGTGGGCGATGCCTCAGGGTTTACACCTGCCATTCGGGAGCTGTGCGTGATGCCTGTTGGACCCCCTGCGGGCGGCACCTTCTCACTGGCTCATTTGACAACACGGCTCTAATCACTGATGTGGAGACGGGTGAGCAGCAGCGGCATTTCTTTCTGTAGTCCTGAAGAACAAAATGTCAGATAACAAACCACCTGATTTACTTTTTCAAGTATATCACTGTGAATTTGCCCTGAAGCAAACTCAAAATGAGTTATAATTTTGGATGTCCCCACACAGAGAACAACTGTGGTCTGTATATTACATTTACTTAATTGACATTCAGGTTGAGCCTTTTTTGATTAAACATTTTTCTCCAACCACATCGCTGATTTTGTGAGACAACAAAATGCCTGTGCAATTTCACTTCATGCAAATTTATTGTTTCTCCAACTCAGATTTAAAGTCAGTGTAGTAATTTATGTGTGGAGTAAATTTAAATTGCCTCAGGCTCCCAGAATCTGTTATAAGCCCATTGTATGAATTGCAGAGCTGCTTCAGTTTCTTACTTTTTCTCTGTGTAGTCGTGACTCATATCTGCATTCCTCAAGCAAATACAAAATATTGAAACTGGTCAACAGTCCTACTGCAAAGATGTCTCCAAGCATAGCCAAGAAATGCGGCCTTCTTACCTCAGAAATCCAAAATAAAATAACAGGTGTTTCCTTTAAAGCCTGCCATATACCAAGTTCCACTTGGGTTTGGCCACTTGTGCACTCAGTTCATGTCAGGTTATTAAATTACACATTTGGGATTTTAACACAGGATTTGTAAGAATAATATCAACTGAGCATTGCTTAAATGCCACAGCCTGAGTATTGTTGCTGAATGTGTCCATCCCTTTATAACCGCAGTATACCCATCTTCTTATGGCTGCTTCCAACAGGATAACATGCCATGTCACAAAGCTCAGATCATCTCAAATTGGTTACTTGAACATGACACTGAGCTCACTGTACTCAGATGGCCTTCACAGTCATGAGACCGCAATACGATAGAGCACCTTTGAGATGTGGTGGACTGGGAGATTCACATCACAGATGTGTCAACTGCTTGATGCTGTCATGTCGGTACGGAGCAAAATCTCTGAGTAATGTTTCCAGTAACTCATTAAATCTATGTCATGAAGAATTAGTGCAGTTCTGAAGACAAAAGGGATCCAACCAGCTACTAGCAAGGTGTGTCTAATAAAATAGCCAGTGAGTGTATATTACATGTCTGTAGACTGTTTCATTCAGAAAGGAGGCCTATCTTTTAAATTAAAAATCGTAAAATATGGCAACCCTCTCTCTCTCTTTTTCTTCCTTCCAATCTCTCTTTTTGTATTGCACATACTGGTTTCACTCTTTAAAATCTTTTTTCCCCCCTACAGCATTTAAAAGCCCACATTGACTCAAATCTATTGGCTCATTATGTTGGCCTTTTCCTTGCTAACATAAACCATTTTCCAGACATTTACAAAAGATCAGTATTTTGGTTTGCGTTGGAAATATTTTGTGCGTGTGTCTGACAAGCATGGGAGAAAAGATGACAGCAAGTCATCCAAACAGTCTGCCACAGTAAGACTGCCTGTTGAGCAGTAAGAAGAGTCACCATGAACAATCTTAAATTCCTTGTATCTTTCCAGAGAGAAAGAGCATTTCTTTGAAACCCCCATGGCATCTGCATCCCTAGGGTCAACACATGGCAATGATGACTTGCTGCCATTTTCACTTCCCCTCTAAGCTTGTCTGTCAATACTGTCAATAAAGCCTACAGATAATAGCTTGGGCAGCCCATTAAACACACAGACAGCTCCAGGAAGGGGATCAATAATGGCTACATCGCCACAGGAGCAGCCACCATGACCTTATACTGGATCGTCCCTAACCAAAACCATATACAAACACGTTTATATCGGTCATATGCAACCAATGCCTTGATTGGTGCTGTTATCAAGCTAATAGCTTTGCAGTAATGTCAGAATTCCACCCCCTTCCGCCCTCACGAATGAATCCTGCAGCGGCCTTTCTGTTTTTAAATTTTATTTTATTCTTCTTTTCATCCCTACAATGATTATTATTCATTTGAAAATTGAATAAACCCTGTTGATTTTGAGGATGAAGATCTGCATGAGAGGGCAATAAGGCTGCATTCCTACTGCAGCGTGTGATGAAGAAAATTCAATTTAGTTGAATATTAATGTGGGAGTTGGGAATTCCAGACCAGTTTCTGTGCTACAAATGTGGTACAGCTCAGACCAAGTCACTAACACTTTAAAGCAAATCATATTCTAGCAGTGAAAAGAGCACAGGGAATAAGCTACATGCATATTTTCCCCTCATAATATTTTAAATAGACACCAACATAAATGGGGTTTGAGTTTCTCGTCATAGCATGAAGTGCTTTTTCTGAAATATATGGCACAGCATGGTTACACTAAGGTTGCATCGTTATATATTTTTTTTATAATTATGACCCCCCCCCAAATTCATGCTGCATGTATATCAATCCCAGATTGGGTGATGGGATACTCAGAAAGCTGAGTGTTTGCAGTGGCAGACTCTAATCATGATAAATGTGATCTTTATGCTCTTCACAGTAATGCAGATCCTCTTGGCTGTAACAAGGAAGGCAGTTGGAGCTTTTGTGTTCAATTGAGCTCTCTTTGCAGAGGTGTACTCGTCCTTGAATAAACAGTGAGAGTCTTCATGGACATCTGACTCATCATTTCACCACTGCATGCCTACCTCAATGCTGCACTAATCATTATGTTTACAAAGAAAAGTAATTTCCTATGCCCATGCGTTCAGAATAGCATGTGGGCCCATTTTTCCTTGCACATCTTTGCAGTTGTTTCCTGTGTCCAATTTAATTTGTAGCACCGCATACCCACTGCCCAGTCGGGCCACAGGCAAGCTGTCACAGCTGAATAGCAATAGCTTAGGGTGAGAAAGATATGGGGAAGGAGAGTAGGTTAAGTGGCATAATGCTAAAAGAGAAACCAAGGAGAGAAATGCAAGATAAAGAATCCTTTTTAAAGTCAGAGAGGCTGAATAGTTGAATAAATTATTTAAATATGGATGGCATTAGTGTGAAGCCCCAGCTGTTGTCCACACTTTTAACGACTGTCCTCAGAAAAGCTGATCATGTGAGGATGGTGATGGCAAATATCTCTCTACGTTCTCCCACTGGTTGATGTGTCAGTTCATGCAGAAAAAGGAAAAATTAGATCACAGAAAAACAGTAATACACAATTTTTGTGTTTTGTATTGCCCTTCCAGCTCAGTTTAGGTTTGCAGTACCTTATTTGATGAACCTGGGTGAAAGCTTTAGCGACAGTTTGGTTGTGAGATGGAGCTTCTCATTAGTGCCAGTGACAGGCTTTATTTTTCGGACTAAAAATGAATCGCAAGTGCCAATAGTGCAAAGCTAAATTATTGAGTCACAGTGGGGATTGGAGTCTTGGGGTGGGGGGTCATGCAACAGAAAATCTTTCTGATTTTAAATATACAACTTAGATGCTTAAATTTCTTTGCCAACCATGCAATCCATGTAACCCACACTGTCATACTGGGTGCTTTCAAAAAGACAGATAAATAACTGTTCATTTTCATAAAAACGGGAAGAAAGAGGAAAGAACTAGATTTTTGTCAGTGGGCAGTAGACACCAAAGTTACCAAATACAGTCAGTGCTGTGCATTTCTTTCATCATATATAAATAAATATAGAGACAATATTACAGTATGAAAAAGCATCTTTCATCATTCTTTGATACATCTTTATTCCAATGGAATATTTTCTTCAGCATTTTCAATTCTTTAGACTTTATTTGCTACGCTCTGTTACTGTATAATCACAAGAGCCGGAAGCGTTGCACACCGAGAGGCAATGAATGCAGCAGCACACACACAGTAGCATTTCCTCCAAATGCCACCAACACACTCATTTGTATTTTGACCTACTTTAAAAAGCTTAATTTTACAGTAGCAACCTGCTAGGTCAACACAGGCTTTGTGCATTTTTTTTTTCAAGACAATAAAACAAGAGCCTTCTTTCAAAAGGCAATGGATAAAACCCACATCACAGCATTTCTAACTTACATTAATGCTCATGCACTAGTAAAGAAAAGTAAAGGCATTGCTGGCTGTGTATGAGCTTCCGTGGTGGTGGAATTCAAAAGCAGCCAACACGAAGAGGGGAGCATTCCCAGTGATTTAGTGTGCAGTGTTTTGCAGTTGCTTAATACTTAATTCCTTTCTACTTTTCAGTTGAGCATATTCATGCCCCCCCCCCCCCCCAGAAGTTCTGCCTTTAGCTACAGCATATAGTCCAGTTAGTTGTGTCATCAACATCTCCTGACATCTAAAAAAGGATAAGGCAAAGGAAGAGTATTAATTAAACACAGGATCACTGAAACATATCCAGATTCAAATAATCAAGGGAAAGATTGTCAAAATATTGCAGGATTTTAATCTAGTCTGCATTTGCATGTTATTGAAATAAAGGTTTATCGCTGCCTCATAGTTGAGCTGAAATGTCTTTATTCTTGCCTTTGCATCCTTGGCTTAAAGGGAGGACAGCTAATTCTTGATTCAGAGGATGAGCTGAGGAACTGTACCGAGGCCCATTAAGAAAAATAAGGATTATTTTGAACTGAGAGTCATGTAAATTTGCTGCAGTAGAGTCGAAGTATAAAAAAATGTGGAAAAAAAGTAAGTATAATAGGTCCACTTTAACACAGAATGTCTATCATGTGAGAACAGTTTTTGTTTTAAAACTAGGTTTAAGTTGTGTATTTATAAATGCTTAATTTCATGGTGTAAATCTCCAGTATGATGTCACACTGCTTACCTATGCAGTGGCACACTGTAGCTCGAAACTGTCTTACTTACCATGCAGTGTTAAAGGAAGTAAGGTTATATTAATAAATTATGGTTCAATTATTTTAAGAGTTTGTTGCCTTTCCTATCAAGACTGAGGACATGCTCGAAGTAAAATAATAAACCAGTCAAAAACACTGCTTATTAAGTCCATATCTAAAACATTTTTCGGATATGGCTTGTCAGACTGAGTAGTTTCTAACCGTTGCATATGTGCAAAGATAGCACCGGCTTCAGTGAGTCCCATAATGAGGCAGGCTTGTTCCTTCTCTCTGCTCTGAAGGGCTGATCCCTGCTATCCCAATGCATTCCTAATGTCCCCTGCGCCAGTCATCCACTGTTTGTCAGCACTACAGCATGATCACAGTTCTTTCAGGACAACAAAATAAACTATTCGAAGGAGGGACAGATGACTGCTGTCCTGTCCGTATCTGCCCCTCGCATGCGAGCTAATTAATCTTGCTTAATTAAAACATGCTGAGGCCCTATTTATTATGAGGAGAATGTTTTCTCATTGTCTTGCTAAACATGAGTTTAAATCTCAATGACAGATCTTCTCCCTATCTCTGTGGGTGAGCCAATTAAGCAGGAAGTCTAGCCTGATGAAACTGCCTGTTAAAACTTTGGATCAAACCAGTGCAATCATGAGTGAGTGAGTGAACTAGTCCCACATTAAAAGGAAAGAAGGTCCATTTTTGCCAGTTTATTAGCTGTGACTCTTGGTGGCAATATTGTGGAACAAGTCTATAATGAAGTACATTTTGTTGTGGGCTAACTGCCTAAGACTGTTTTAGATGTGGCCTTTGTTGTTTGTTCGATGAATTAATGAGAAGCCGTTGAGCCCTGAGGTGTTCCACTTTGCATAGCCTTTGACAGAGTTGCTGGCTCATAGTCTTGTTTCATCGTTTTCCCAGGAAACTAATTTTTGGTCGCGCCCTGTCAGACTTAATTATATTTTAAGCCCCTCAGTGTTTTTGTTTTATGTTTAAGTATGACACTTTTTAATTGACTGAGATAAAGCAGCCTCTAGCCAAAACATTACTTTATAGTCGCATTTCTTTTCTCTACCTCACATCTTTGTCAGTTTTATCTTTTTGTCTCGAGTGACGTTTAAATCCTCTCAGAGACTCGTGTATACAATGCTGCTGTCTGGAAATAGAGAGATAAAGCTATCACATACAGAAGTTGTGCAGTTTTGCACATTTTTGATCAGTAGAAGCTAGAAAATGCTTGTACTGATCAGAGAGGGCAGGTCCTGGGCTGAAATGGGCAGATAATGCAACGGAAATAAACATTTCACGCTTTCACGCTCCAATCTCCATTTAATAATTTCATGAAAAAAAAAGTGTGATATCTTGAGCATTATTGCTGCTCTTCATCAGACACAAGTGGTGCTGATGCTGCACTCACATGTTTGGGTCACATGGGCAGAGTCTAGACACAACGAAAGAATGCATTATAAATAAATGTTCCCCGCCAGGCTGCATATAAAAGACAGACTAAGTCTTCATATCTAAAAGATGAAAACAATGCAGAAGTGCCTTGAAGCTGGATTCTTTCTAATGGTCAGTGGCTAGAAGAAGTCTGATTTTATGGAAGTCTGTGAGAAAATGATTCCCCTGCTCATGACCTCAGTAAGCACTTTCCTATTTAGTTTATGGTCTCCATGCGATAGGTTTAAGTCCTGTTTAATACAATGTGATGTTCATGTTGTAAATTATGGTCTCATTCAGAGTAAACAATAAAGGAGGGTATGATTCAGGCTTCTATATGAGTGTGCAGTGTCCTTAGTTTCCCCTTTCAGTCCCCCTGTTTGTGACCCCAGGTTTTAAAAATGCAAAATGCTGATCTTGAGGTTTCGAAGCAGGAACATGTTTGTAAATGAGAACTAGTTCTCAAACATTTTTACCTGGTAAAATACCCCCCCACACACACACACACATACATACATACACACACATACACCAATAGGGGGCATTTTATTTACATAAAAGTATATTGAATCTACACATCTCTATGTATCAGAATATACATGGAGCGGCATGTATATCTGAAATGAAAGTAGATACATAGTGCGTGTAATTTTAACAGTGTGAAGTGAAGTGCCCCTAACCAACATCAGACTTATCATCACCTCTGTGTGCCTTTATTCTCTTATACTTAAAACTTTTTTTTTTTTTAATCAATCTTTGATTCTAGTTGTCATTTTTTTTTCTTTTTGATAAATGTGTTATATTTATACAGTGTAGTCTTTTTGACCTCGTGATAAAATAACTCAAATCAAAAACATTATGTTTGAAATGTCACCCAGTTCAAACACAGTGTGACAGCCCGTCAAAGTAAAGGCTGAAAAAATGGAATTTCAGTACGATCGTTCAATTCCACGTCCACACTCTAAAAATGAATGGTGTTTATGTAGTGCTGTGGACACTTCACGTCACATCAAGTTGTAGCACACAATTCAGCTCATGCTGTGCTCAGGGCATATTGGCATGTATCTATCACTTTCAAAATGACAGACAGTGTACCCTTACACCCACTACAGCATGTGATACTATAAGTATAGATTGATTGCACATACCCGACAGCCCAGAGCTGTTTGGTGTGTGCAGATCCAGCGCCCATCCTATTGAACGGTAAGATGTGTGTGGCTTTTTTTTTCTGTTCACACTTTAAATAAGAGCTCATGGTAAATTCCTGTAGGACTAATATTTTGATCTATTAAGACTTCATCAACAGATTTGTGTGGATTTTGAACATAATACATTTTCTATTAAGTGCTTAATGGGGATATGGCAAAAGATATACTTACCAAAGTGAGGAGAATAAGTTTTGAAACTCCCATGCTCTTGTGTGAGTTTATATTAAACGGGGCCCTACTTCTGACCTGAGCTGATTCTTTACTTCTCCATCATTTCCATGACTTTCATGAGCTTCAGAAGGTGCAGCAAG